>CAWVQL010000288.1:0-54951 GCA_963932265.1 Thymelicus lineola | reverse complement strand
GGATAAGGGGCTCCCTGAGGGTGCTTTTCCACCCGAGATGTGCTATGCAGCTATGCTGCGAAGATGTGAAATCTAATAAATATGAGTGGTTCAATAAATTGATTGATTTCCACCAATGAATATGATCGGTGGATATCAAACGCATCCGTAGCAACGTAACATAGCACATCTCTGGTGGAAAAGCACCCTTACACTGCAATTATAGACTTAAATAATTATGTTATTTTTAATTCCTGACGCAAAAAGAAGGGATATGTTTGACGGGCTGAATCTGTGGATGTGTGTGACAATGTATATGTTTGTGACATCGTAGTTAAAATTAAGAGGCCAATTTTGATGCGATTAATTGTAAGAAATCTGAAATGATTGATTTCGTTATAAGCTACGATTGGGGAGAATAAAGCTGTTGGTTTTTCTTTATTTTTAAATGTTATGTAGTAGAGTTCTTAATGTATAATATGTAATATATTATGCATAATATAATATGTACTTACACTGTATCAATATCGTGTGAACATAACGTAAACAACATTATAGCTGTACCGTACATAATATTGTAATCTAAATATGTTCCACATTGTACCATAAGCGTGTTTACCCAATGAAACGAATATATTAACTTAGACGATATTAGAACGCGTACGATATTAGAATGAACAGTAGATATTGCTCCTTAGTTTGTGTAAATAGAAATTACAAGAATTGCTCTGCTTAAACAGGTATTCGTTCTCTTAGAGATCGTCTAATTTAAATTGAACGTGCCTTCATTGAATATTATTTTAAGTAAGTGGAAATATACATTTCTATTTATTTAACTCAATGTTTAGTGATACGACTCAGAAGGTTACTATTTAAACCCGTTTCTTAAATATAAAAATTATACAGACATTTTAATAACTTTTATATTAGTAATAATTGGTATTATAAATAACTTTAATATAGAAATGAGTAATAAATTTATTTTAATAACATTTCTTATACACAAAAATTACACAAATCTTATTTGACAACACCCACTCTCTCATCCATGATTAATCTTATTTTGGCGAAAACAACGCAAAATATTCTGCTGATTAGTTGTTCTGTTACAGATTTACTACAGATAACAAAGTTTATGATTATTTTTGGGGTTACGTAGACTATTTTCAGTTCAGCTTCAATAATTAAACTTTTAGCTTACAGCAAATACGTTATGAAAAAAATAAACTATAATGAGCGAGCCTTCTTATCAAATGGCTTTATTTTTTAATCATTAGATGTGGCTTATCAGTTTGATTGTTGCTTTTTGACACACAAAGCAACGTTACTTGAGTAATTTTACTCCGATTATTTCAACAACGTTTGTTCAAAATTTGATTTGAAAAAAAGAAAATGTGTGCAATTCACACGTGGTAGAAGTGAAACTTTCCAAAATTTTGATTTCAAGATAATGATATGAAAAAGCAACAAATCGAATCTTAAAGCAATAAATCGAAGCGCCATCTATGAACACAACTTAGCACTTTTTAAAAATCTATCTAGCAATAAAACGAATGTTCTATCTTACTCCTCACGCCATCTATGAATACAACTTAGCATTTTTACTGTCTGTATAATCAATCGGCTGGTCGATCGACAGAATGAAAGAATGAAATTCTTATTTTTTGTTGATAAATTCTTTGAAAATATTTAAAAGAGCATTTGAAAGTATTTAAAAACAGTATAAAAATAAAACTAAAAAAAAATAAAACTAAAAAAAAAGAAATATTGTGAGACGCGAACCTAGGCATCAGGTATTGTGTATCTACGTCCTGACCATTGAGCTACGGACAAGTTAAATTGAATGACGAAATTAGCGGTTATATTATCTTACCTGTCGTTGCATCCGGTTTCAAATCACTAACGATTCTAAAGAAGTTTCACTTCAAAAATTGCAAATTTAATTTACTTAACCTGAAACAAGTGTTTACCTTCACTTCTGTTTAATTATAATATAAATCCGTACCCATTCATTCATTCATTTCAAAAAGTTTTAATGTATTAACTACCATTATATTGTATTTCTCTTTTTATCTTTTTAATGTAAATTTTTTAATATTTATGTTTTTTTATAAAATCTTATTTATTTTAAACACGTCTGTTTTAAAGCTTGTTATGTTTATCTGTAATTTAATTTCCATTTATTGCTTGTTGTGTACACTCAATTTATATTTTATGTTTATTTAAACTTTAAAATAAAAATAAAATAAATAAATAAAAATTAGTTGTAATTAATACATTCATACATGCAATATTTAAATCGTTCGTTATTCATTCTGGTTCTCATTCATTCACTTGATGTTTCGTAACATAAAAAATATAACACTGAATTAATAAAAGTAAGGAACAAACCTTCCAAGTAAAACTCGCACTTACCTGGTTTTTACATAGGTCATTGACCATTAAATTAGCTTTGTTATTACTGAACTTCGGAATAGTCGAACTTATTGGTGACTATTGAACTTTCAAACATGATGACTAATATGTTTTGACCACTTTGACCGTACGGTGCCGGCCAGTTTTACAGGTCTGTAATTTTAGTAGAATAATAAATAATATCGGTTCTATATCATTCATTGATTACACAAATAGGATAAAATTACAAAAAACATGACACCAAAGTTTGTCAAAAGTTTACCACCGCCACATCCATTTCTGGCGCGACGTGGCGACACAAATAATAATTGTCGCAATTATGTTCCGGTCGTGATAGTTGCCGTTTACACTTATACAAGAGGTGACCATCTCTCCTCAGGGTCAGCAACGCGTCTGTGACCAACTTCGATTGGATTACTAGATATTTATTAACCTAGACTAGCAGTCCTAAGTCCTATTCGAGTCCTATGTACCTAAACCCTCTTAATCCTAATTTAGGTTTTTTCAAACTCAAAATCATTGATTCATATCACGGAATACTTTTGTCTCTGTATTCTGTGATTGATATCGATATCATTGAATTACTTTTTTATGATAGATGTCCATGTGTGGCAGGGGATGCTGATACAGTCGACAAAAGAATTAAGTACGCAATACATGATACTAAAACCCTCTGTAATGTTTAATTTAACATATTGTTTACGTTGTTATCAACGTTAAGTCATGCCTTACGTATACAGGTATCATTTAATATTGATAATAATGCAAACAATCTGTAATATCAATAATTACAGAAGGTTTTAGCATCATGCCAGGCATACCTAATTCTTTTGCCGACTGTACATACAAGCTGCCAAACAGAAAAAGAAAATCTGTGCAGAAACAGAGGAGAAATGGTTCTGAACAAGTACACCAACCACTTATAAACATGTCACGGATGATTCTAAAAAGAGGTTGGGAGTTATACTGGTAGGAAAAATACCTGCACCTTGCACGAGTATCATTAGAATGCTAATAGGGTTCTTCATCCACTGGTGTTCTTAGCTTAGTGACCTCTGGTTGTATATTTGGTTTTAAATAAGAAGGAATAGTGTTGCTCCCTGAAGTATCCCATAGCTTTCTCTGCGAAACCTACAAGAGAATTTATCTACGAACTTCGTAACATAGCATTAAAATGTTAAGATGAGACACTTTAACACTGTAAGATCCTGTCTCTTCGGATCGTCTAGATAAACTTGAGCCAGTAAGGTTTATGTTATACGCAACGTATATTAAACTCTGTTCCTAAGAACACAAAGTTCAGAGTCTTTTGCGAACGTCGTAATAAATGTTGAATCTTTGTTACTCTTACAGGATTGAATTCTCGTAAGAATAATGTATGAATTATTGAAAGCCACACTACTACCGCTATTTTCTATATTACAATTCATGTCTTCTATAAGTATTAGTAAACAGATGTATATTATTTCACGAAACCAATAAATATTTCACGTGAATGCATTTGTGAACCATGTTTCGTCATGACATTTTGTTGCCAATCGATAACCGATCATCACAGTCCAATTAAGAGATACATATATAGTTAAATCATATTTTTTCCTCTTGCTGTAGTATCTAAGTACAACTTATATATATGTTCTAAAGCTTACAATTATTAAAGTGTAGGCCATCTTAGTACCTACCACTCGTAGAGCGAGTTGATAGCACGACGAAGAGTAAGCCAAATTGCGCCGAATAAATCAAATCAAATCAAATTATTTCAATTATAGTAGGTAAAGGTCCTCCCGATCAGGTGGACCGACGACCTGAAGAAGATAGCGGGCATACGCTGGATTCAGAAAGCTCAGAACCGGTCAGAGTAGCGCAAATTAGGGGAGGCCTATGTCCAGCAGTGGACTTCCAAAGGCCGATGGCCTTTATGGCCAGGATGGATGAAGCAGTATACTAACCTTACTTACGTTGCACTGCATGTATGTAAAAGTAATTGCCGGGTTATTTATATACTGATAGATAGTTCAGAAGAAACAAAAGGAACGTAACTAAACGTAACTAATGAGGAACAAATCCAATCATTTATTTCTTACGAAATCTTTAAAAATTACTAAAACCGAACCCGAAACATTTTTCTTATTATGTATGGTCTATTTTCAAGCTGTCGCTATGATGAACGTAATTAATTGGCATCAACTTCAACCATTGCAGGACATGGCTTACTTCTCGTGATTGAAAATCAACTGAAGTGCGCTTCACACCGTCTACCAATTGACATTTTAATTAATACTGGCAAACAAGTTTTAATCCTTTGGGACAACCACATAATTCAGATAAGTGCCAGCACAGACACGGGGTTTTTCTTCAGCGTACTTATGTCTCTGTTGTAATAGAACATCTACAACTGTATAACTAAATATACGAAGTACTGAAAGTATACCGTGTACGAATAATCTCTTAGACATGACGACAACGATGGACGTCGAAAGACTCTTAGTCTTGACGGTGCGAAATCGCATTGCACATGCTAGATTCCTGCGTTTATTTCTTTAATTTTCAAAATCATATAAATGACCAAAAATTAAGAACGATCACGAAGTGAGGGATGTCAATCTGCGCCCAGCCATCATGGTCTTTCTCTTTCACTTTAGGAGATCAGGCCGAATTCAATAATGGAATATTTATGAGTTTGGAATTACATTTACTAAGTTGCTGTGTTCACCCAACATATAAATCAAACCTGCTCTTTGGGTGCGGTTGCTAATTGCTTTGTTGGTTATCAGAAAATGCGTGCTTTTATTCGCAGCAAGTTAGGCTGTCAGTTCCATCATATATAATGTATACATTCATCAATCATAAAAACTTCAGACACTAGATTAGACTACTCGATTGCAATCCGCATTGAAAAAACTTGGTGCAATTCTTCACACCTCTTCAATTAAAATCCTCAATCACTTCTTAAATCCCTCTTGTTCTTTACTTTTTTAAAAGCAAATCACGCTTTTGAGAAATGACAAAAGATTTCTATCTTCTAACCGAACGAAGTCGAAAATTTCAAATATCTCTAGCGATTTCAAATGTGTACAATAATGCTTAAGCCAAACGCTTCTCGTCAGAGTTTATTTGGTCGTACTTCGTGTATGTGAAAGAAAATTTAGAAATGGTAAAAATATTCTCGCAAATCCTCTGATGCCTCTGATGGTTGCTATTTGGCGACTCTCAGTTACTTTTACGTCAATACCCCGAAGTGCCTTTATTTTTGTTTGATCTGGAAATGATACACATCTAACCATATATTTCTTGTTTATTGAATTGTTTCTTTGATTGATATTTGTCAATTTTTGTTTGAGTAGGTACTACCCAAAGTAGACGCTATTTTCACAGGGTTCCCTGATAAATTCAACTACAATAGATATTGACAATTGTAATGGAACTATCTAAAAGTAGTAAAAAAAATTATAATCAAAATATCTGCTAATTTGTGGATTCAACAGGAAAAGTAAGGTAGGGGCCGAATTTCGGAAATTTGGAAAAAAAGGTCAAAATCTCGAAAACGGCGACACTTTTAATGGGGTAATTTTTTGATATATAGTAGGTCAATCCTCTGAGCTCTCTGCCCTCCTCGGTTGATCCACTACTTACGGGAAGGTAGGTTTGATAAATAGACAAAACGGATAAAACTGATTCGTATTCAATTAGGCGTCACTATAAACAGTTTATTAATCTGGATTAACATGAACTGGATCTCTGGAATGGATCGTGGAATTATCATCATTATCATATCAGCCTTTATCAATTCACTGCTGGGCATAGGCGGTTTCCAAGTTGTGCCACAAACCACGATCTGTCGCTGATAAAATCCAGCAACTACCACCCGCCTTCTTAAAGTCGTCTTTCTTCGAGTTTTGTGGTTATTTCTGTTGGTTCGTGGTCTCCATTCGAGAACTCTTCTGCCTCAAGAGCCATCGGTTCTTCGACATAATTATGGGACCAACCCACTGTGACTTCAGATTGCTTAGTCTTTGAGCTATTTCGGTGATCTTGGTTCTTAGCTGGATCTCCTCGGTTTGAATTTTATTCTCGAACTCCGAGCATAGCACGCTCATAAGAAGTATATAAAACAGATTATTTGTTTACAGTTTGTTTCATTTTGTATACATAATCCTTAATGCAAGGCCTTGGCAAGTTTTTTATAAATCACACATCTCTAATTTCTCTTCGAATCCAATTCTTAAGTCCACGCAAAAGTAACTGGTTAAAGCTAATAACTACTTAATTGGACTACGACTCGATTCAAGTGCAAAGATAGGTAGACAAAATCTAGGCCACTAAGTCGATTACTGGTAAAATCTGCTCAAAGCACCTCCATAGCGACCACAAAGTGAAGCTAACAAGTTTAAACCCGCATCGTTCTACGGTGAGTAAATAGATTACCTCCAGCTCAGGTGTCTGTCATACGAATAATAAACGATAAACTATGTGTTTTATCTGCGATTGTGTTTAACGATTTACTTAATTTGTAGGATCCCAAACCTATGAAACAGAACTTTTATGTGCCAGTCCGTCTGTTTCTCATACCTAATATTTAAGACGGAAAAAGAATAAGGTGCTGAAGTTTGATAAGCCATTGATGGATGTATACCAAAGCATTATGTTTCTTGGCCATGATTTGGGAAGGGAAAATTGGGGTAGAGTAGGTTGTATTAAAATATAAAAAATACTATTTTCAAGGGCTTGTTGCTATTGTTTAGAAAGCATGTTGGTTTCATACATGTTGGATTCATCCTATAAATATTATAAATGTGAAACTTTGTGAAGATGTTTGGATGTTTGTTCCTCAATTACGCCACAACTACTTAACCGATTTGACTGAAGAAATAAAGATAGCCTTTACTCTGGATTAACACATAGGCTACTTTTTATATCGGAAAAGTTCAGAGTTCTCGCGGGATTTGTAAAAAAATCGAAATCCACGCGCGCAAAGCCACGGTCATATAAATCTAAATTAATTAGTTGAAAATTTCGTTACAAAACCACTCCACCGCGGGCGAAGCCACAGCCAAAAGCTACAAAGTAAAGTACACACATAAGGAAAATACAAAATAAAAAAAAATATTGTAACTTTGTTAGCAATTGTAATTTTATATGCAGTAAAATTATTTTCAAGCACGCAGCATTTCTTTTTAAGCACGTAACTTACGTATATTGGCTTCAACCCATTAATGGTCCACTACTGGGCACGGGTCTTTCCTCTTGAGGAGGCCTAGAGCATACTCCACCACGCTGCTCCAGTGCGGATTGGTGGAGGGGTTAGTGGCCAACCCGAGTGTCGGAAGTTTTCAAACCGCCCGAGGGCCTCCGACATGGCTTAACGACTGTTATCTTATGATAACTACCGGGACCGACAGCTTTACGTGCCCTCCGAAGCACGGAAACGCTCAAGAATTTTTGGCCTCTAGCGGTAACCCATCCAACTACCGACCGCGCCCGCTGTGGCTTAACTTTGTCGATCACTTAGGATCGAACTTACGTATAAAATAAAATTTAAGGCTTGAACGTCTTGAAAGAAGGAAAGCGAGAAAACTTTCTTAGAACGGCGTCCAATGGTGTGAATGTCGTCCAGTATGGGAACAAGTACGTCTTAAACGAGTAGATCTTTCTTTTTCTTTTATTTCGTAGCAGTACACCTCGTCATCAAACTATTTTCTGTTTCTATCACTCCTCACCCTAAGGTTATCTGGAAAAAATCGCTTTTTAGCGATAATACCGCCTATTGTATTACTTATTGTTAAAACTGTCTCCTTTTCTTAACTAAGAAGTTGTGGTGTAGAATAAAGCATATTATTATTATTATTATAGATCTTTTGGCGCAATGTCGACGGACTTAATCTTGCTGATATCTATGAAGGTTTGTCACCTATTTACATAAAATATATTTTTGTTTTGTTTGTAGCTTATACACTTGTACAGTGTTAGTGAAACCTGTTTTATTCTTCAAAGATATCATAAGATAGTCATTTAAAAAAACGTTCTACGTCTTACTTACTCGCATCTACTTTGTACTTAGAAGTTCTAGTTATATAACTATTATATATGTACTATTATTTTTTCTGTGCTTATACATATATAACACTAATAAAAACTTTAGTCAAATCACTAATCCAACATACTGATTTGACGTTTCTATTATACCAGTTTTTAATGAAAAATAAATAGTGTCGTGACCGACCGATTCTAATGTGAATTCTCGTTCGTTGTGACTCGAAGAACATTTGGGAAAGTTTCATAATGTAAAAAATACTATATGTAACACAATGATTTTAAAATATAGATCAAACTAATCAATATTATTATAGGTTTGATATAATAATAATATAATGTAAACAACAACTAATAAGTATAAAATTTAATATTAAACATTAAACATGAAGCAGTCTACGATATTTCTGGGAATAACTGGGCTATAAACTGCAGCGGAGCAGCCGTATAGGAACCATATAGAAACGCTTGCGGGTGAACTTAGTAAAGCTGCTATAAGATATACATATAAGACAACTTACTATTGTATATGTTGGAACAGAAAGCTTGTTTATTTTGCCTATTTTCCTACGGTATTTTACTTACAGAAGAATTTTACAGAAGAATGCTATAAGAACAATTTATAAATTACCAATGATATTGTAAGCAAAAAAGAGGTAGATATGTCACTAGCGCGCCGAAATTGAAGATTATAAGAGCGGTCAATGGACCTCTGCCTGCTCGTAGTCGCTGTGTCAATATAAGACGATACACACGCTTTTGTTGTCTTGAGATCTCACATACAACGTTAAAATGACTTCGTGTATTATTGTAGTGTGATTGGTGTAGTGAAACAAAAGATAAACGTGTGTGTGTTGTACATCTTTTCGGAACAGATTTTATGGTTGATTTGCAAGGGCATGACGTATCTATTTCTCGTAAAATCTCGATTTACTGCGTGAATTCAATATTTTTTTTCCTGTGGTAGTCAAGCCTCTCGGCATACAAACAATTGTCAAGTTTAATTACTTAGTAAACTTAACTTTTGTTTTTAGATACCGTAATATTTATCTATTTTTTTCCTCTAATGGAAAAACAAGTTTCAAACCATAAGGCGTAAGAAAAGAACCATAAATAAAGAACTTAATTCCAAGGCGCCCGCAGAATTTCATTAAAAATGTTCAGAAATTGCGTATGGGCTTAATTCGGCTGAAACAGAGCTAAATGAATCGAATCGTTCAGTTTATGTCGATACTCTCCAATTAATATGGAGATGTTCGTTCAGCCGTATTGGAAAACAATGGTTCTCAGTTTAATTTCCCTCGTAATAAAACTTTAACGTTAATATTCGTTGAGATACAATTATGTACTGATAGGTCCAATTACCAATTAACGGGTCAGAATAAAATATTTGGTATATTTTTTATTCCATACTTTTGCGTTAACCCTTTGAATATTTTTTTCAATCATTTCGTGCCGTATTTTTTAGTTTTAATAAAAAGTGAAATATCTGGCCATTATTATTTAAATTTATGAAGTAGTTTACAAACATAGCTTAAATTAATGAGTGAAAAATACGTGGTAATATAATTTGAAGTTGATTCCAATCCCAAGTTACAACCTGTTGTCAATATTGAAACGGGCACTGCAATCTAGGACAAAATAATAGTAAATAAATAAAAATCTACTTATAAATTGGTGACTATTCTTTTTTTGAGTTCGGTGCTCGCAAAGCCATTGAATAAGGAACCATCGGACATGTGCTTAGTGCATCGACCTAAAATATTTTTTTCACTAATTTATTATTTCATACTTTTCAATTAACTTTTTGAAGTATTTATTAGTTTAAAAAAATTGGCCATTTTGTTTTAAATTTTTGAAGTTTAAAAACATAGCCTAAATTAATGAGTGAACAACGCGTGGTAAATACTTCAGGGGTATTACCTCCACAATTTCATTTCAAGTTGATTCCCGTCCCCGGATATAGCCTGTTGTCAATATTGAAACGGGCACTGCAATTGAATTAGTGTCCATATCTGAGTGATTGAAGCAGTTCGATTGCACGTGCAATATTGTCAATTGAATTGAAACGCCAATAATCATTTCGCACTTCTATTCAAAATTCAATTGCGTATGAAATCAAGTTTAGTTAAGAAGTACCAGGCCTGGCGCACTCCGCACTTTTGGTATGATGTTACAAGTGACGCGTTCGACGTGTCGGGCCAATTTCAGAAGGGCTGCCACGCCGTGTCATACATTCGTAATCCACCAATTCGTACCACACTTGTCAACACAAAATAAAAACTTAACAAGTGCGAGTTAAACTCGCTTGGAGAGGGTTCCGTACGTTGATTATATATTTACCGTTATTTTACTATTTTATTTATTTATGCTGTTCTTTTAAGACCATAGAGTTCTTATATTATGTTTTCCTATAATACTTAAGTAAAGAACTGTTCTCTGTATTTATTTCAATATTCTAGCGTTAGTAGTTTTGGAGATAGGGGAAGGAATGTTAAATTTTTGGCTTTAATTTTCGTTCTTTCTTAAATAATTTTAAAATTATCCATTGTCGAAAAATTACAAAAATATAAATAAGCCCTTTTATTTGACATACACACAATACGGTTTGCAAAACAATTTTTGTTTAATTTTGATTTTGTTTGTTTTTATTCAGTTGTTTACTTTATACCTTCGTCTTTGGATCACAAAAAAAAACATGAGTACCAAATTTCAATTCATTTGGTCTACTAGTTTCGAAGTAAATTGGCTGTGAACGGCGGTCGCCCAGACGCACGAGTGATCCTATAAGGGATCCGTTTTTCTCTTTCTTGTACGAAACCCTAAAAAGACAACCCTGACATTGTCAGAGAGGATAAAAGTTATGATTAGAAATTACACTTTATTGTGCCAGAGCAAGAGCCGGTATTACACGCTTTATATTAGTTTATTTAAATGATTTTGCGAAGTGACTCTTCTATACCAATAGGTACTATTATGTATTCTATGGAAGCACTTAGTATATTTTCTGTGAGTATAGTAAGTACGCCACTATAAATATACGGGCTATAAATTAAATCCAATAAAATTCATTCAATAATCTTTATTATCTTCCCGCACCTTAGCGCACCTTATTTACTGTGTGTCTGTATTATTCACTCCACATCTACTGCATCCTAAGGTCGTCTGAAAGAGGTTGTCATGTAATAAGTAGTAGTAGTAATAAATAAATAAATAAAAAAATTGGTTGTCTGTAAAGTCGGTTTACGGACAATGGTTTTACGTGATAACGTCTATTTCGTAGAAGAATAAATGATTTTATATAGAATAAATGATACACACATAAACTTACGCCTTTTTCCCATATAATAGCTTATAATATCCCGCGTATCTAGCTAGATTATAATATTAAATTTCATACTAACTATACGATTTTAAACATATTTGAGTTGAAAATTTGGTTTAAATCGTTTTAAATATCAGGAGCTGCGCGACATCTGTGATTTTCTTGACTACAACTAAAGTCCGAGTCGATGTACTGTGTAAAGTTCTTTCAAGTAGTTCATACCTATAAACAGAGATGACGCTATTGTAGATTTTCGTTTTCATATAATAATAATACGTACGAGCTACGAGAAATCCTTTCTTTTCAAAAGATTGTAAAATAAAATAAAAATGAAATGAAATACCACGTTTTCGAGAATGCCTTCCAAGCGGACCGATTACGCTTGAGTGGGAGAGAGACGGCCGGTCTAGCGTGCCTCTCTCTCTAATGCTGCGCGCGCTTCCGTGACGTTACTCCGGCCGTTACTCGGTTTTCGTGAATGCCTCTCAGGCTCATCGTCTTTATAAACGTTATCACGTTAATAAATAACGCTTCACACTCATAGCCCCACACTAGGATTCCCTGTGTCGTGGGTGCCATGGACAACACACAAGACAAGGACATTCACACCCAGACCAAGAACAGAAATTCAAACTCATCATTCAAATTTCCGCCTCGCTGGGAATCGAACCCAGGACCCTTGGCGCGGCGATCCGGCATGGTAACCATTGCGCCACACGGGTTGTTGAGTAATATGAACTATATTTATACTTTATAAATACCCTCTATTACATTGTTATTGTTCTATTATCGGTGTAGCAATAATCTGTCTCGAAGATTACCGATAGGAACTTATAATGCGGTCGTATACCAATAAACATTTTGCAATCAAATATTGGTATTGGAATTGCTAAAATGGCCGACGTGCAGTATCATGAAGCTATTTCCGCTAACTGAACATTTATTATATCAGAACTGCACATTTTTATTGTAATGTTATTTCGATATAAACCAATCCAATAATCTCTGAATTGTGCAATATCACTTTAGACGTTATGGAATGTGCAAAAGTTTGTAGATCTAGTCTTCCTTCCTTATTTGACTTGAATAGAACTGATAACTATGTAATACCTAGGTAACATATTCGGAAGTTTTTATTAAGTTAATTAAATTTATTTCAACATCAGAACAATTCATTATTTTTCTAGATGTGTCAACTCGTCGTATTCCGAAGAATTTTCTTGCCTCCATCATATTATAAAGAGGTATTTCTGGCATGCTTTTATTTTCTGTTAACGCAGAATCAGTCATCTATCAGTTTTTCCAGAAAAATATAAAAAAATTAAAAATGTATTAATAGTACAATACTTTAAACTCCTTAAACATTAAAAACGCTCTCCTGTAAACCTCGGTTTTTCACATGTCGCGTTATAATACGTAGGGACCGTCGATCTGGTTGAACAAATAAAAAACTCATACGAGTATTAACATTTTCATTGGCTACAAAATAACAATAAACAGGACAACTTTTTATTATGTATGACAAACGCGATAAATTCTCAGCACTACGGCGAACCCTCCATCTAAATAAAACATTTATTACTTTTATAGTTATTGTGCCACTATTAACCGTTTATAACCCAAATAACTCAGCCGAATTGGCTATCATTGTGAAATAATATGAGCTGGACTATGATGAAGAATCTTACAATATCGGGTTGATAAGATACAATTCAATATTGTTCCAAAATTGAGTTGGATGGCGTGGATGGGTGACTGTTAGTAAATATTTCTTTAGCGTTTCCGTGATTGGAGGGCACGTAAAGACGCGGTCTCGATTTTATCATTATATACTTAGCAGCCGTGATGCATGAAAACTTCTGAGGCTTAGGTTAGCCACTAACTTTTTTGTAAATCTGCACTGGAGCAACGTGGCAAAAAGACCCGAGCCCTAGAGTGGCCCATTTTATGGGTCCAATCCTAGATACTCCGATCTGGTATAAAAGACATGAATATTGAAGCAAAATCAAGATGTCATTCAATTCAATGAATTGAATCCATTGAATTTCTACATTTTTATGCATTATACATCAAACTGATAGGTAAGTAAGCAACAAGAAGTTTATATAAGTATATACATCTGGAGAGCAAGTTTCGAAGAAGCACCTAAAGACGGATAACATAGTATTGGAGGAATATCTGCCCCCTATCATTGGTCTAAGTTATACACCGACACCCTACGAGGAGCTTCAAATATTAACGTTAACGTCAATCAGGCTTTTGATTGATCGAAATTATTCAACAATCAGTCTTCGGAGAAAAACGGAGAAAACGAATTGCATTATTTATTAAAACTATATTATTAAAGTATATCGGACAGCAAAAAATCTTCAAACGTGTAAGTTACAATCTCAACTCGCTCTGGTATAACGGGATGTAGGAAGTTAAAATATAACTATTGTTCCCGCCTGCCTATGACATGGGAGTCTTCAAGAGGGGAATTATCTTCCTTAAGTAAGTGTTCATCATCCTACCATTATTTAATATTATGGTTAAGCATTACCAACTGTATAATATCGAGCTCTTCAATATCTAATTGGTAAGTATTTCAAGGATACAACGGCTATTTGTATTATAACAAAATTTAATCTTTATTGCTTCAAATAATACAATTGCTTTTCTCGTTACTAATATAAATTGGTCTGCAAAATAAATGCTTTAGTAAATTTGACTAAGGTCTATTACTACGCAATTGACTTTACAACAATAGAAATCTTCGTAATATGTACAGTTATGTACTATTGTCTTTTATGGTAATATTTAAAATTATTATCTGAACGATTCATCTTGACAACCTTTTTATGTGTAATTTATGTTTTATAGTGATAGTTCCAAAAGTCCAAAATGAAACGAGAGTAAGTTGCAGTTAACATTTTATATTTTGTATAAATAAATATTTATTATTTATTGATAGAATACCCAACACTGATAATTAAATGTTAACTGCAGCTACAAGTAGTTATAGAAATGGGCCTAAAATTATTTAGAGCTAAATAATACCCCAATGTGCACTGTTCCGGCCGTCCAGGGGGTTTTCCACGATGAAAAGACCGGAATATGTAGAAAATCGTATAATTTCGAATATTTAGCGTTTACAATGAAAATTTTGCGTATTGTCGTTAGGGTAAGTAGATTGCGAACAAGTTAGATACAAAAGTATTCAAATTTGCGTGGTCATCGCTGAGAGGGGATGACCAGTAGTGGTCAGCGGCCATCCATTGGCTGGGCCGCTCAGCAATCATCGTCGCGGACGAATCAGCAACCGGCAGCTGCCACAGACTATTGTAGCGTTGTAAACAACTTGCGCGCGTAGATTATAAATATATTGTCGATGAGTGCAGCTCATGCGCCAACATGCCCCCGGCCTTGGAAGGTCCAACTTCCAATGAAGTACAGGAGTCGAAGAAGCATCATCATATTCTTTGAAAACGAGCGTCGTATAGTCCCCGTAGATGTTCTGATGATGGATGCTCTGATGCTGTGGTGTCCAGGAGGTTGCTAGTATTCGGTATATGTTGAGCCTCAGCTGGTGACGATTGCCAAGTCAGTACTGTCGCTTTCAATGGTCGGCCAGTCCGAGGATCACTAGGACTAAAAGGCTGTGGAAGGAGGACGTATAAAGACGGAATCTGAGGATAGGGATTCATGGCGCTGAAACCTGACTAAAACCTTTCAATGTTAAGTGCGCGTTACCCAGTGATCTCAATGAAAGATATCGTATGTTGTAACCCCAGCTTCCTAAAGGCTACCGAAAATGAATTGAACATGTTAATTTTAACTATATAGATATTATAAATTTAAAGATTAAACAGTTTGCGTATTGAATAAAATTGTAACAAAAGAAGGACAAGAAAGGATGTTGGAAAAATGTTAAAGTTTTATGAGTTTATTAGGTTCAAAAGGAAACATCACCGTAGATTAGCCACCACGGTAACAATGTTAAAACTCAATTTAGCGATGCAATGTGTAGATCTTTAGAGAAGTCACTGACAAGATATAGAAGAACAGCTCGAGTTATGGAATAAATAAATTAGTAATTATATTTACAGATTTGCCTTAACTTTGCGATTCAAATGAACATGAATAATATAGGCATATTACAACGTAGCATGTATACATAGCACAGCAAATCAGAATAAGCGTAGCATGTTAAGCTTGAGCTATACTTTTTTTTTTTTTTTTAACGTGTGGAAAGACCTTCGTCTCGTCCATCCGGCCACGGGAAGCCGGACAGGTATGTGGGACTTGAACCCACCAAAACCACACGGTGTCGACGCCTACCGCATTGGTGCCGGGACTGTGTGCTATTCTCGCTCCACTGCCCCGGCGCGGCGGCCGCTGCCACGGCGGCCTCGGCACGGCGCGCTCTCTAGCCCCTCTCCTTGTCGAGAGGGTTGGAGCGGCCAGCGGGATGGCCCGTCCGCCTACTATTTCCCGCTAGGGTAAAGGCGCGCTCGACACTGGCGCGCCTTTCAACCCGAGCCGTTACGCCGGACGACGAATTCCCGTATCCGTCACCCGACCGGCTGTTGTTATGGGGCCAAGAGGTGCAGGCAGTAAGCCCGCCTTCTTCGCCCTGTGCGCCGGCGGCGGATGGCGAGGTCTGTAGAGTCCTCTCGCTCTCTCTCCGCCGCCTCTTTGCGGAGCATGACGCACTCCGCAAAGGCCTGCACCGCTGTCCACGACGTGTCACTGCCAACCATGCATTTGATCACGGTCGGCAGCGAGAGGTCGTCCCCAACGACCGCACGTAATTGTGCACGGTCCTCCGCCCAGGCTGGGCAGTCCTCTAAGGTGTGCTGGGCGTCCTCGTCCTGGCATCCGTCACAGTGGTGGCAAACAGCAGACGGCTCCCGGCCCACTATTCGGCACAGATACCCCCCGAAGCAACCATGCCCGGATAGTATCTGTGTCAAACGGAATGTCAGGGAGCCGTGTCGCCTCGCCAACCATTGGCCTAAAACTGGACGGATCGCTTCGACGGTCCTACGCCCAGCAGTGGGCTGCTCCAGCCTCTGGCTCCACTCCAAGATGGTGCGTTGACACAGCTCGTTGCGGCGTCCTGCGATCTCTCTTGGTGCCGGTCGGTCACCCCGGTCCAGTGCCTCCTCGCGCCAAGTAAATAAGGACGCGAGGATCCCGGCTTCCAGGTCCCAGGGTATGCTACCGGCCAGCACGCACGCTGCCTCACATGAGATCGTGCGATATCCCCGAGCGGCCCTGATCGCCATTAACCTCTGCGGTCGTCGCAAGAGGGCGATATTTTGGTTGCTCAGGGCCTCAGCCCAGACAGGGGCACCATAAAGGGCCATTGATCGCACGACCCCCAGGTACAAGCTCCTGCAGGACACCTCCGGCCCTCCCAAATTCGGTAGGAGCCGCGTCAACGCACCAGCCGCAGCCATCACACGCGGCACTAGCGCCGCAAAGTGGGCGCCGAAGTTCCATCTGCCATCAAGGACGATGCCTAAGTAACGCATTGTCGGCTTGATGGCGATTTGAACCCCGCTAACCGTTAGGCTTGAGTCTGGGGGAGGCCCCCGCCGAGGGCCGTGGAAACACAACGCCTCGGACTTTTCAAGGGCCACCTCCAGACCCAACCGGCGGATCTGGCGCACCACTTGCGCTACTCCAGCGGTAGCGAGCAATGACGCATCGCGGAATGTGGCACCGCGGGCGGTCACGAGTGTGTCGTCCGCATAGCAAACGACGACTACTCCCGGAAGATAAGCCGCCCGTAGCACCCAGTCGTAGCCGATGTTCCACAGGAGCGGTCCTAAGACGGAACCCTGTGGAACACCGCGCGCCATTGCACATTCCTTCCATCCGTCTCGAGCAGGGAAAATTATCCTCCTGTCTGAGAGGTAGTCCCGGATGAGCCGGCGCAGGTAGAATGGCACCCCGTGGTAACGGAGCGCCTCCATAATGCAGGGCCAGGGGAGGGAGTTAAAAGCGTTGGCGATGTCAAGAGACACCGCCACGATCACCTCACCGTGGGAGACCGCATCCTGCGCCAGGGACTTCACTCTCAGGATGGCGTGGATAGTTGACCTCTTCCGGCGGAACCCGTACTGGCCATCCGCGAGATTAGGCCCAACTCGCTCTAGGTGCTCGACAAGGCGGTCAGAGGTGACTCTTTCCAGCAATTTGCCTGCCTCATCCAGCACAACGAGCGGACGAAAGCCCGACGGGGAATCCGCCGGACGTCCCTCCTTCCTTAGCAGGACTAAGCGTCCTGTTTTCCACGCCTTAGGAAACTTTCCCTGCTGGAGACAGGCATTCAAAAGCCCCCTCAGTCGCTCCTCCAGCGCCTCTGCGGCGACTAGGGCCGAGACCAGCACTCGACCCGGAACACCATCGGGACCCGGGGCGGTATTTTTGGTGCGCAACCTTTCCACAGCGGCGCCAAATTCACCCCGGGTTATTTCCGGGATTTCGTCGCTGTCCTCGATCCTAGCCTCCTCCGGCGGAGCCATGCTCGGAGGCTGGATTGCCATTCCTCGCGGGAATAGAGTGGCAATCACTTGCTCGAGGAACTGCGGCTCCAGACTCTGCGTCAGGGGGACGCCATATGGCCGAATCTTGTTACGGACAAGTCGGTACGGACGCCCCCAAGGATCACGGTCTAAGGTGGCCAGCAGTTCCTCCTTGGCCACTTCCTTCGCGATCGCTATCGCGCTCTTAAGCGAATTCTTCGCCTCCACCAGTGTCGAGAGCAGGGCGGCCCCTTCGGCGTCATCCCGGCGCCGTCTCCTTCGGTGTCGGGCGTATTGGCGTCGAGCCGCAGCGCAGGCTTCTCTCAGTTGCGAGAGTGCCGGTGACCACCAATACACCCACCTTCTGGGAGGACGAGTACTGGCCCGGGGCATCGACGCATCGCATACGGTGGTCATTGCGCCCCGGAACCACTCAACCTCATCCTCTACCATCACACTTACTGGCGCGCGGAACCAGCCTTGTAGGATGGCCGCCTCTTGCAACAGCTCCTTATCGAAGCGCTTTCGTTGCCACCGTGGGCCAGCCTCGTTCGGGGCCCAGTTAGAACTGCTCGGAGCGACCGAAGACGTGGAGAGATCGAACCGCACGTAGCGATGATCGGAGAGATTCTCTACGTCCTCCAACACACTCCAGCTCTGAGCAACACGTCGCGCAAGTGCAGGGCTCGCGAAAGCAACGTCCACTATAGACGAGCCCTGCGGACGCACGCATGTGGGAACTGAACCCCGATTTAACACCGTCAGCCCAACGGAGAAGAGCCACTCCATGATAACCTCGCCCCGAGCCCGCCGTGGGTCTCCCCGGCGGTAGGTCACTGGACATCCCCACGCCGTTGATTCAGCGTTGAGATCTCCAGCAACGAGGACAGGGCGAGGATGGCTCCTGTGAACAAGCGCCTCGAGTTCAGCCATGAATGCCTCAAACTCACTGAGCGGACGGTTGGGTGAGAAGTATACTCCAATCACAACCAAGTCGCCCAGCTGAGCTGAGACCATTCCATGGCCGCGCACGACACATGTAGGAGGCGAAGAAGTCACCGAAGACATGATCGCGACCACCCCATCTAGGTCCCCTGACCAATTGTTCCTAGGAGGGACGAAATACGGCTCAGTGACCACCGTTACGTCTATCAACCACTGCGCTATGCTCTGAGACAAGAGGTCCTGAGCTCTAGTACAGTGGTTGATATTCGCCAGGAGAAACTTGAGGGCCATTATTATGAGATGGCCCCTGTCTCCATCTCCTCGGCATCCTGAGCCGTACGGGCAGGCTGTATCTGGGCCGTAGCCGCGGGCACAACCCGCCTCCCTGCTTTCTTGGTGCGCGCGTTCGGGCATGCCGCACTCCCGACCCGGTGTCCCGCAGGTTTGCCAGTCTCAGAACAGAGCACGCAGCTGGCAGCCGCGGCTGTGCACTGGGCGGCCTTGTGGCCTGGCTTGCCGCAGCGGTAACAGAGCGAGCTCCTGTCTACCTCTGCAGTGCATCGCTGGCTGACATGGCCCACCTCAAGGCAGCGATAGCACTGCATGGGCCTAGTCAGCAGCAGTTTGACCTGTGCTGAGGCCCATCCGACCAGGAGTCGCCTGCCGCTGGTCAGCCGTTTGGCCGCCGCAACGGGACACCGCACCCAGGCTGTCCGAGTGCCAGCGTGGTCCTCTCGGATTTCCCCAACCTTCACATCGGCCTCGGAACACTCCCCAACCCGGGCGATTGCAGCACACACCAGGTCAGGAGTAGCCGAGTCACACAACCCGAGCACGCGCAGCTCCGCACATTTCTTGGGGCGGGAAACCTCTACCATAAGGGGGTCCATCACCTCCTTTAATTTGGCGGCCAGAGTGTCGGCCTTGCCGTCCTTTTCGGCACCCGCTATTTCAATAATACGGGCGCCGGTTGCCGCTCGTTTTAGTTTGACACCGGAGATGCCCAACTCTCCGATGTCTATGCTCTGTTGAGCCATGGCCATCACCTGGGCATAGGTGGTCCCCCGCTTCTCAGCTTCAGGCTGTATTTTTAAGATGACAGCAGCCGAGCGCGGGGGCCGCAGTTTAGGCAGAGACCTTTGGTTGGGCTTCTGCTTGTAACCAGTCGGGTCACGAGTGGCAGTAGGGCCGACAGGTGCCTTGCTTTTTACTCCCCGTTTCACGACCTCTGACCAGCCTGCGTCTGTGGACGCTGGGGGAGGATGTGGAGCACGTGGGGCAGGCTGGGACGTGGGCTTCACATTGGCCGTCACCTGAGGCACCGCTGCCTTACTGGCATTCCGCACTGGCGCTGGAGGGGCCGCAGCCGAGGAGTTGGACGGCCTCGGATTAGATTGCGGGGGCACACTAGCTCCCATCTCCTTCTTCTTCTTCCGCCCTTTTTTGCCCTTTTTGGGCTTGGGGGCGGGCTGGGGTGGAGTTTTCAGCCACTGCGCAATTTTATTACCTGGCACAGTGGGGGGCTCCTCGTCTGAGTCGGACAGCATGTCCGACTGGACTGCTGCTGCGACGGCTGCGATATGTCTGTCAGCAGCTAATGGGGGCCGCCGTTTGGGTTCTGACAGGAGGCGGCCCTGTAGGCTTTCAAAGCGAGCGTTTAGAACAGGGCCTATTGTATCTAAAATGAGGCGCCTTTGCGCCTCGTCAGTCCCCTGTCGCGTCTCCTCCGTGGCCGGTACAGCCCGCGCTTGCCGCTCCATCGCAGCCCGCAGCTCCGCCATCTCGCGCTCCAGCGCCGCCACTTTTTCTTCCAGACGCTTATTTGCGGCCTGGAGCCGTTCCGTCTCTTCCGTAGCGGTTCTGTTGCCAAGGGCCGCCACGACTTCCTCAATGGAGGCGGCAGCCTCTTTAAGGCCCTTCACGAACGTGCCCTTAAGGTTGCCAGAGCTGGAGGCAATATGCCTGATGACCTGTATTTGGGCATCAGCCTGGTCCTTAAGGGCACACGCCAAACGACCCTCATCAGGAGGGTGAGCTGACTCCGTAATTTTTTTGGCCACAGCCCGTTTGGCCATATCGGCCAAGAGCTTTTCAGCCTCCTCTCTTCGTGCTGCCGCCTGTTGTCTCCTGGTCTCGGCAGACACGGGAGTTGCTTTTGGGCGTCCACTCTTTTTTCCGGCCGGTCTGGCATGCACCTTGTGCGCAGTGTCCGAGTCCGAGCCGGAATTTTTATTATGACCCCTTTTTCGTGGTCTTATTTGTGGGCGGAGTCCACCCCCGCCAGTAACAACGCTCTCCATACTCATCCAGGGTGCGTCTGAGAGCGAGCCGGCTTCTGATTGCGCCACAATAGGGGCTTCTTCAACTCCTTCTTTATCCAATATCGGCATGTCATCGGTGTCCGTTAGGCGTGTGCTAGGGTCATGTTTACGAAGGTCGGCGGATTGCCGACCTACGAGGCAGCTGCTGCCCCCCTCAGAGTACGTGGGGCTGCCCTCTGCCGCAGCAGAGGGGTGGGATTCTCCCTTACGGGTACCCACCTGAGGACCATCTTTGCAACTTGCCTTTTTCATCATTTTCTCTTTTTAGGGGTGAGCTCCCCTTGGCTGCTCTTAGTCTGATCCTTCACCCCGCGACTTTCGGTATGAGTAACTCTGCCGTATAGCCTCAGGGATCATTAGGACACACAAGCCCCCCCACCACGACAAGGTGGCAGCCCCCGGGGGGGAAGCTTGAGCTATACTGACCGAAGTCTTACAAGACAGATGTTTATAATGAAATGCAAATCGTTCTCATAAGCGTACACCAAATCAGTGATATTTAAGAAATAAATATTCTTGCGTGTTAAGGTAATTTGTAATGATACGACGTGTTGACCTGTAAATAAAATTATTATGTTCAGATTTAATTTGTTCAAATATATCTTGTTTATTCCTAACTTCATTTTATTCTTAATTGTAAATAGTCGTATTGTTTGGTTGTATATTATATTCAATTAATTATTAGCGTAATTATTATATGTGTAGTTGGTAAGATAATACGTATTATATTCGTATATTTGCTAGTGCAATTGATGTGATTGTAAGGATTGTACAAATAGCAATGATATTGAATAATTATTGAATATACTTGAAAGTTAGACGTAAAAGAGTATTGTTCTCCCCTGAAGAACGAATTACCCATCGCATAAGGTGTCGCCTTGATGTGGATGCGTGAAAGAACCTTCGTCATACCTGTAGCGCATCGTAGTGGAGATGAAGTGATTCTTTTAACACGCTCTCATCAGTGCGCATGTCGACACTTGATTCGGGTTTCTCCAGGAATGAAATTTTATAAATTGCGTAAAATAAAGAAAATACGAAAAAACAAAAGTATTGTTGCGAAGTAATTAATTAATCTGACCGGAAATAATCCAACCGAGGTGCGTAGCTTGTAGGTAAGGACCGCTAGGTAATCTTATTTTCTTGGCTTTTAATAATTCCCAGAATTTGTCAGCGCCTATTAATAAATCGATTTCACGGGAATCATAGAAGTACGGATCCGCTAGCTTGACGTTATCCGGTATGACCACTTGTGCGCATTGTTTAGAAACAGCTGGCATAGAGGATGTAATACTGGGCAAAACAAAACATTTTATTTTTGTACTATAACTGGGGTTGGTGCGCGATTTCACCTCAATGTCACAGGCCTGCGTCGTCTGTGTCATCGAGCTCCCAACACCACGTATTTCTATACGAGATCTGGTCAACGGAGTATTAATTTTGTCGCATAAAGATTTTGTAATAAAACATCGCTGGCTGCCGCTGTCGAGTAAGGCGCGCGCTAAATGATAGTTATTACTATCATCGGCTACTTCGACTAGTGCCGTTGACAATAAAACTGGTTTCACACAAGACGATGATGTGTATTGTGCAATGTCTATTTGTGCCTTGTTTACGTGAATAGATTGCATCGGCTCATTGATAAGATTTGCGTTGGACACGGGAGCCGACGCAGGAGACGCGGAGGGCACGGAGGGGTGCAATGAGGAATGCACTGTCGACGTCGCGGCCGTCCGCCACCGGTCATCAGTCACGGGCGATAGATAATTCGAGGCGGACCTTTTATGCATGTCTTCGGTATGAACTAGCGTGTTGTGTTTGTTGTTACATAACCTGCACGGCCCAAACCTGCACTCGTCAACATCATGACCCGGTCGCAAACAATTAATGCATAGTTTATTAGGCGCGGGCCACACAGAAAAGACGCAAGACACGGACCCGTCGCAGTCGCGGCGCCCGTTTAATCTACTTTCATACAAAATGTATGCAGCCGTCGCGACGTAAAACATACAGAAAAGACGGGACGCCCGACACGACGTTTTCTCGTCGGCGCCCGTAAACATACAGAAAGGACAGGACGCGGGCCTGCGTAGGCGCCAGCGGGGGAGCGGAAAGGACGCGGAGAGCAGGTCTCTTAAAACGTAGTGATTAAGTACTCTGTGGCCGGGAAAAGCCCAGTGTGCGCCGGCCGTCACGCCCGTTCCTTGTCTTTTCTATATGTTTTAACGGCGCCCTGTCTGCGACGGGTCCGAGCCCCGTCTTCGTCTTACGTCTTTTCTGTGTGGCCCGCGCCTTAGTTTTAATTAGCGAAAGTTTAGATTTAATGTCGGAATTGATAAACTTCTGGCATGAATAAATAGGATGAGGCGCGTTACAACAAAGACAGTTTCTTTTGAATTGACTGTCGCGGGACTGCGGTTTGTACGTCGAAACGTTGCAATGAATGTTAGGTTTCGCGTGTGTACTAGCTGTAGTGTTATGATGTTTGCTATGTGACACCATCAACGTTTCTAGGACATCGGCCCTGTCTTTTAAAAATTTAATTAAATGCTCAACTTTAATAATTGTTTTAGAATTTCCGGTACTAGAAAATAGTGTACTCTTGTGCTGCTCCCACTCACGCTCGGTAGTCGAATCTAACTTTGATACGATTATATAAATGATCAACGTGTCCCAGGAGTCTGTAGGCTCACCGAGGATTTTTAGAGCACGTAAGTTTTTTAATACAGTATCGATTAGTGTTCTAATTAGCGCCGGTGATTCCTTGTTCAGCGTTTGCAAATTAAAAAGTGACTTTACGTGATTGTGAATTAGCAACCGTGAATTATTGTATCTGTTTAATAGCAGTTCCCAAGCGACTTCGTAGCTATCACTAGAGAACTCTAAAGAATCTATGACTAATTCTGCGCTACCCTTAAGAGAGGATTTTAAATAATGAAATTTCTGAATATTGCTTATTTCGTTTGAATGGTGTACTAAAGATTGAAATGTCGAACTCAAGCCAGTGTTCATAAGAACCGTCAAAGGTAGGCATAGTGATAGTCGGTAGTTTTACGGAATTATATGTGTTGTTGCATTGTTGAGAATTATTCGAAGCGGTCGCGGTACTATTTGTGTGTAGACATTCTGCTCGAGCTAAGACGCTGTAATAATTATCTTCGAATAATTCTCTCTCCGTGAGCTGTTCATCTAGATCTGTATCAGGAACGTACTCCTCTAATTGAGTCTGGATGTTATTGAATTCTGTAAATAATTTGTTGACATCCTGCATGCGCAACTTGAGATCTACGAGTTGTTGATTTAGTAAACGGCTCTCACGTCTCACGTTAATGAATTTAAATAATTTATGAATTTTGTAAACCTACCCTTAACGATACCGCGTTTTTTGACTAGATCACGTATTTTTACATCGTCACTGGCTTTGCAAGGAGATTTATCGCGAGATTTTACACTCATTTCTGAAGTAGATAAACTCATTTCGGTGGCAGTAGAAAGCTGGAGTACTCACGTTTAAATCTTGATACCAATGCGTCGATACAGGTACTAGATGCGGCACTCTGTATAGCTGGATCACAGACGAATGAGTAACTCGCATTCACCGAAACACTGAAATCAGTTTGAAGCACAAGATCAACACCAAGAAGAAGAGGATAGGGCTGGGATAGGATGGCTGACTGACCGTACCTTTGCGCTTTATTGTTGGCTGGTAGTGTCCACCGTATACTCAGGCCTTGCGTTTGCTTCTTCTTATTGGGTAGATAGCCTCAAACTCCCGTTGATTCTAAATTGTAGTTGTCTTCTTCGAGTGTAACGTAGCTGTCGATAGGTCGCTTTTCCGTAGAATTTGGCGTCGAAGGACCAATGTTCCGGCCGTCCAGGGGGTTTTCCACGATGAAAAGACCGGAATATGTAGAAAATCGTATAATTTCGAATATTTAGCGTTTACAATGAAAATTTTGCGTATTGTCGTTAGGGTAAGTAGATTGCGAACAAGTTAGATACAAAAGTATTCAAATTTGCGTGGTCATCGCTGAGAGGGGATGACCAGTAGTGGTCAGCGGCCATCCATTGGCTGGGCCGCTCAGCAATCATCGTCGCGGACGAATCAGCAACCGGCAGCTGCCACAGACTATTGTAGCGTTGTAAACAACTTGCGCGCGTAGATTATAAATATATTGTCGATGAGTGCAGCTCATGCGCCAACATGCACAATTATACAGTTAATCAAGAATTTATCGTTAACATAAATACATACAAGATAAAGTAAGAATAAGCAAATAACATATTATTTTAAAGTATAAAGCCGAACAAACGCCAGTCTAGCTAATAAACAAAAGCGTAACAGCAGACGAAAATGAACACGCAATGCCATATTCAACGAACCCTGGGGATATAAAATTGATGTTTTATTTTAAACTACGGATTTCGGATTGTGAAAAACATCTGATGGTATTGCGAAACAAAATGTGAGTTTCTCTCGTTAAGCTGGTTATAAACAGAACCATCCAAAACTAGACAAAAGCTTCCTGAATATCCAATGGAATAAAGAGTTAAAAAAAACTTTTCCTAAATCCCAGCAAAAACCCCTGCACTAACGGTATACGGGAGATACAACCTCTTTTATCCTAACGCATTCTTTAACAATAACAGTGCAGCTGTTTCTGTTAGTACGAGTATATCTAATAGATTGAACTGGCTTTTGACAAAGTGATTTTGAAATCAAACATTTCATGAAATGACACGAAACAGAACACTTCTGCAATTCCTGACTCATACTCATTTTTATAATTTTTTTTTCTTTTTTTTTCATGTGAAACCACGATAGTGTCAAAAAAAATTAAGCTGTCTTTTAAGATGTAAAAGGATTTTGTCTGGACAAGGTCAAAATGATCGAGTCGGGAACAGTTTGTAATATGTATTTTCATAACCATCGCTTAACAAATACACATTAGCGTAATTTCAAAGCAAAACTACAGAAGATAGAATAGTACATAATTAAAAACACTAAATATCTTAAAGAATAACTCTTAAAGACTTTCGACTTAGAAAATATTTTTATGACCAGAAAACTGAAATCACTTTTAAAACATAAAAGAAAAATAATTAACTTTACATTCTTACACACATACAAAGATATTGTTGTTACGAGGTTACGAGTATGAGCTTGTTAATAATCTTCGGCAAAAGTTAGTTGAAGCTACTGTCAAAACACCTCAGTTTTACCCAGAGGGACAGTTTTTATTTCCATTTATTATGACACGACCGCTGAGGTAAACACTTCGAGTTGGTTGCATAAAACTGCAGGTTTTCACCGTAATCCTCTGAGCACGGGTAAATAAAAATCGTGAGATTTTCTGTTTTACCATTCTGGGGAACTTTGTTTGACTTTTTAAACGTCGAATGAGAGTTGGTAAACAACAAAAGTGGTTATGAAATAGAGGTTCGAAAATATCTTTTTTATTTGATTTAAGAATAAACAAAAAGTTTTGATTCCATCGTTGTTTACTATTTTTCCCTAATCATGCTTTGAATGTACGTCAATAGCATCATATTAAGCTCGGTATTTTTCAATTTATAGAAAGAACGATGGAAAGAAGGAAAGCGACAAAAAAGAAAAAGATAGGAGAGAACGATGATGTAGAAAAGAAGGCGAAGAAAAGGGAAGAGGGAATCAGAGAAGAAAGGAAATATGACGCTCAGACAAAACAAGGCGAACCAACGATCACTAGTTTTCGGTGCGGATCTAGTGACCAGAATAGTAGTTGGTTGATTCAGTACACTATTAATAAAAATGTAAAACCTGACACCATGTACATTTTACATATTATGTAAACATATGCTTGATGAATAAATGATTTGATTTGTGTCACGGCCAGATAAAACACGTAAAGGTTTCCCAGATACCGGAATCGAAAATTCCAATAGTCTCCAAAGGCTTTGCAGGAATATCCTTTTCAAATTCTCGTTTACATAAATGAGGTACCGTACGATAATATTTACACTGTACGGAGAGATTGGATTTTCCTGTTTGGCATTTGAACCGTGCATAATACGTAACGTAACGAACCATTTATATTTGTACCTGATCTAGCATTTGATTTTTCTGTAATGAATAAACAAGATCGACTGAAATTGCTTATCATGTTTTTATAACTTAATATTTGAAAAATGTATACTAATGAAAAAGCTGGTTCGCTACCAAATCTGTATACATCAATTTCTTTATCATCAGCTTATTGTGATTAATAAGTGAATTTCTATTTTGAAACTAAATAATATAACTGATCCGTAAATTTATAAAATGCACAAAAATTCTAGGAAGCTCAAATTTTGCTCGTGAAACAGACAAAGAGATAATAAATTTACAAATATGCATAATTTAAGTATAGTCGTTTACTCCAAACACTTTAATCTTAGCGTAATAATTTGTAATTAAAAGATGAAAATACTTGCTCATTTTTTGAGATTCTTGCTTTTAGACATATCCAAACAAGGTAATAACAATAATAATAATAAATTAACAACATAGTTTGAACAATTTAAATACTGTGGGAGACTGATGCCTAAGTTAAGCTTTTGGACTGTATTTCAGGAGGTACCAACCCCGAGTTTAACATATTGTGCTTCCTTTATATTACAGTTTTTAGGGTTCCTTACGAAAAAACTAAAAAGGGAACCCTTATAAGATCACTCGTGCGTTTGGGCAACCGCCGTTCACAGCCAATTTACTCCGAAACTACTAGACCAAATGAGTTGTTTGGTACTCATGTACTTTTTTGTGACACAAAGACGAAGGTATAAAGTAAACAACTGAATTTAGAAAAAAAATAACAAATTCAATATTAAACAAGAACTATTTTGCAAACTGTGTCATGTGATATGTCAAATGAAAGGGTCTATTATTAAGGATTTCTAATATGTTTTTGACGTAATTCTACAATGGATATTTTTAAAATTATTCAAGAATGAATGAAAATTAATGCCAAAAATTACCACTGCCCCCTTTATCTCTGAAGCGACTGACGCTAGAATTTTGAAAAAATACAG
This sequence comes from Thymelicus lineola, assembly GCA_963932265.1. Lineage (NCBI taxonomy): Eukaryota > Metazoa > Arthropoda > Insecta > Lepidoptera > Hesperiidae > Thymelicus > Thymelicus lineola. The sequence continues at coordinate 26,374 of CAWVQL010000288.1, read as the reverse complement.
AGAATAGTTATTTACTTAAATATTATAGGAAAACCTTTATACGGAGTCTATGGTCTTAAAAAACGGCAAAAATAAATTAAATTAATGAATAACATTAAATACATAATTAACGTACGAAACCCTCTCCAAGTCATGTCATATGTTTTATATACATATTTCTTCTTATATCAAAAACTCATCAGATCTACATCCAAAACAGTTAAATTGGAAACCTTTGTTCACAAAGCGAATATCAAAAGGGTACCTAGACTTAGGCTCCTTGGTTATTTAGACATTAATCTGAAAACTAAGCCCTTATATAAAATGTGTGCGTATCTTTTGAGTGTTATCTTTCAACGCCATTAAGGTAAAGGCCGTGTGAATAATTTATTTTAATGTGTTAGTTTAACACAGCAGTATGTTAAGTATATCATTTATCTCAGCAATAACAGTTATAGTCGTTTGAAAATGAAAAGTACTCCAAAAACTCCTCTATAAAAATACTAAGTACCTAATTTTTTTTTTTTTACATAAAATAAGTTAATGCTTGACCATAATCCCACCTGATGGTAAGTGAAGATATGGTCTAGGATGGTGAGCGCACTAACTTAATAAAAGCCTATTCACTCTTTTCTTGAAGTCATCCACGTCTTAGGTGGGTGGGAACGCAGACGCAGGCAAGCAATTCCAACCCTTCGCGGTGCACATAATGAATGACGATGCAAACCGCCTCGTCCGTACCGGCGGGATGTCTACCACGAAAGGGTGGATACCCGCCGTGCGTCGTGACGTTCGATGGTGGAACGGGGAAGGGGGAATTAATTCAAATAATTCATGCGCACACTCTCCAAAATGTGCCCTATAGAAAACCGAGAGGCTGGCCACTCTGCGCCTGTGCTCGAGACTTTGCAGATTGGTCTTAACCAGATCTTGGTCACCAATGAGCCTCTAATTTATAAAAATCTCGCGTCAAATATACCGTATTTGTGGTCGCACTTCTCCGGAACAGCTTAACTGATTTTTATGAAGTATTATAATATATTTTGTATACATTTGGTAGATACGAGAATAGGTATATTTATAGGAATGTATACTTCATACCGCTAGGTGATTAATAGGATGTCCCTATTTCTATATGCTTATAAAAATAGATACAATTTATATGACAGAACACCGTTTGCCCGTCAGCTAGTATTTTTATATTTAATAGGTATGTACATACATTGACATTGATTTATAAACTGGAACTCGTTGAAAATTGCAAATATGTTTAAAATTTCCCAGAAATTTAGGGGTCGAGGTGAGAAATTTAGCTTTTAGTAGGATTGGAGAATTACTTGAATTATGGGGACGGATTTCAAATTACATATTATTACCCTAAAATACGATAGCGGTCACCTCAACCTGCCCTTATAATTTACCTTCGATACCTTTAAGGTGAAAAGCATTAACGATCAATTTACTGCGGCCCTTAATCATTATTATTATAATTATTTATTATTTCTTAACGATGATAGCCAAGTTTCTTGTCCTATAATAACCTCAAGTAATGGATGAAGTCACTTTAGACCTAATATTATTATTATATAATATGTTAAATGCTTTGAATGTCCTCAATACTTCGCGTGCTTCTTAGTGCTTCCAAAGACATAAAATAATCTGAACCGTTAAAATATATTAGCCTGATTAAAATTTATTGATAGATGGATGGATGGACGGATAGCTGGATGGATGGATAGATAGATAGATAGACAGATAACTCGTTATTGTTTGCGTTATAATCAATACATCAATTGATCTATCTAATTTTACACGTTGGTATTTCGAGCCATCAAAAGGATTCGGCAAAATTTATCCAACACCACATCTGATTGCATAATTGTGATGTATGTATGGTCAGCAAAAGAATTAGGTATGCAGAGCAAAACTCTCCATAAAGTTTAATATTGCAGGATATTTGTGTAATAAGCATAATTTAACACACAAAAGCTTTATGGATAATTTATGTAAAGTTGCTCTGCATACCTAACTAAATGTCTGACTGTACATTACCTGTTTTGTAGTCTTCATTAAATAGTTTAAAAGTTCCAAGAATTCCAATATGGATTACAGAATACTTTATCTGCATTCATCTCATCGCGTCTAGGAATTATCTGCAGTGGAATGTACCTATTGAACTCTCTATTACCATTTCCATTAATTAAAGAAGAAAAAATCAAAAACAAAAAGATCATTAATAAACATTCAAAGCAGAATTTTTAAGAGATCTCGCAGAGAATTGTTTTAACATCTTTGGGTTGCCAGTTTGCAATTTGGTCACGATTTTAATTCTTTTGAAAAACTTTCCAAACATTTTTCAGAATCTCATAATAATAGACAGAACCTTTCACAAACCCTCCAAGACAGAATGTTCAAAACCCTTAGCTTATAAACTTCTACACAAAAGATTTTACGAAAATCTCTATTAAGAGACATTTGAAAATGACAGGGTGGCTATAAAATCGCCCTCATTATAATGAATCTGCCTTTAGAATCTTTTGTATGGGAATCCGATAGAGATCGTCGTAAGATTTATGAATGATTTAGCAATTGACTTGCGAGATGTATTATAATCTTACGGCTTAAATGTATAATTTGAAAAGAAAATTTATTGTTACATCTTTAATATAATATTATATAAAATATATTATAAATGGAAGCGTGGTAATAAAATAAAGGCAATGGACAAAAAATGTCACTTTTTATTATTGACAGAAAAGTTACCGATTTTTAACACTAACTGACTATTATTGAATGTTTAGTGATTAATAAAACTACGCTATTAAATATAGTTCCGTCGGCATAGCTAGAAACGGTTATTTATAATATTTCCGTTACAAAAACCCTTATTTTAACTTTAAGCTAATTATAATTTATTTCAAATGCAGACAGTTACTCGACGGGAAAATGATCAAGATGGAAGGTAGACAGGTTTATCAATCAATAATGTCAAATGTCATCTGTCAAAAATTTCTCCCGCCCATCGCATACGAGCCGTAATTTATGTACTACTAGTAAATCGTCCTCGTTTCGTTTCGGGAAAAATAGTAAAAAAAAGTACAATAATATGCCTATGTCTATGCCTATGTCACCCGGGGATAGTGTAGCTTCCCAACAGTGAAAGAATTTTTCAAACCAGTTCGGTAGTTTCGGAGCCTATTCAATGCAAACAAACAATCAAATCTTTCCTCTTTATATAATACTAGGAAATCGCCCTGGCTTCACTTCAGGAAAAATAGTAAAAAAAAATATAATATAGCCTATGTCACCCGGGGATAGTGTAGCTTCCCAACAGTGAAAGAATTTTTCAAATCAGTTCGATAGTTTCGGAGCCTATTCAATGCAAACAATCAAATCTTTCCTCTTTATAATATTAGTATAGACTAGGAAATCGCCCTAGCTTCGCTTCGGGAAAAATAGTAAAAAAATATATAATATAGCCTATGTCACCCGGGGATAGTATAGCTTCCTAACAGTGAAAGAATTTTTCAAATCGGTTCGGTAGTTTCGGAGCCTATTCAATGCAAACAATCAAATCTTTCCTCTTTATAACATTATTATAGATTATAGATTATAGATTATGTCTTCTGTGCCGTAATTTGGGTCAAATTATTATTAGCATAAAATACAAAAATCGTGCGTACCCGTTTTCTTCGCTTGCTTTCCTTGTTAGTTTTCTCTTTCAATAGAATAAAAACATATTATTATAAACCCTGCAGTGCTAGAAGCTTTTAGCAGAGCTAGTTCATTGAAAAACTCCAGTACTGTACAGACACAATTGCATTGTTCAAAGAATTAGTTACTCAGCAAGCATTTTCAACCCTGTATTCAACCCCATTCATTTATACACAAATATTCTTTCTATTCCATTTATTAGTCTTTTTAACCGAGTTCAAAAAACGAGGATGTTCTAATATTGTTTTTTTTTTTGTTGTTTTTTGATGTTTGGTACCTCAGAACTCCATCATTTATTAACTCCATTTATTAGTATTTTTAACCGAGTTCAAAAAACGAGGAGGTTCTAACATTGTTTTTTTTGTTGTTTTTTTTTTGTTGTTTTTTGATGTTTGGTACCTCAGAACTCCATCATTTATTAACCGATTGGGAAAATTATTTTTATTTGAGAGATTTATACCTCCAGATTGGGTTTTGATCAAAATTGAGATCTATTGCTGTGATCCACAAGGTATTGAGTTTATACCAATTATAACTGGTGTCAAAACAATGGGATTAATACGTAGTCCGAAACCTTGACCTGCTTTCAGAATCAATAATCCGCATTCTGAAAGGAGAATGCCCATAGCCAGTACTCTCAAAAAAAGTTATTGTGTCACAATGATTTTTGGACAAAAAATTAAATTAAAATATTTCAAGTACTAGCCTATTTCCTAAAAAATCCTCTTTGGGAATAATTTTCTGAAATTAATAAGTAACTTTTCTTCCGTTTCATAAAAGAAAACAATTGGGCCATTTATGTTTGGATAACGGCCAATCAGAAATCTTTTAAGATCCTTCGGGCCAATCATAATCATAATGGAATTAATGATTCCATTATGATTATGATACAACAAACTATATGACGTAAGGGGACTGTCAAATAAAAAAGAAAATTATTATAATCAGCCAGGAGTAGTATTCTGTGATTATAATACATTACACACTACATGGCGTTTTAGGACTGTCAAATGAGTTTGAAACTTAAAAGATCGACATTATATACGCAATCGACTTTAATACGCCGGCATAGAGTCCATAATACTGTGAGTTTACTATAACCTAAATTCGAACTAATTTTGTTGAAAATCTCGTATTTCCTACTATTAACATTGACTAAAGTTAGTATGTGTAATTTATTAAGATATCATAATCAAATAAAGGTATTTTTATCAAGACACAACAATGTTAAAGTCAGTACATTTCTCCATACTAAATGGGCATTCTCCTTTGACATACCTATTTTACACTTTCACTTAATTTTCTGAAGATAATAATTGTCAACCTATGTTGTCAACTCTCAACTAACTGAAGAACTTATTCTTTATGTTCAGGTTAATGTCCACGTTACAGAACTTAATGAAGTAAATAACGTTAAAAAAATATGAATTCCGTTATTATAAACTCTCGTAGCTATTGATTGTAATGAAATATTAAATCGCGATTTGAACTAAACATGAAAAAATTTAGGTGTCCTTTATGTGATACTTCCCTAATGAATGTAAGACTTCCCTTTCTTCTTTCTTTCTTGGCCGGCAACGCATCAGTGTTGGTGATGTCGTTGATGTCCATGGGCTACGATAGGCATTTACCATCAGGTGGATCATCAGCTCGTTTTCCGGCTATTTCCATAAAGAAAAGACGTTCACGTCGTGTTTCGCATCTTTTCCATGCTACCGAAATCTCACGGGAAAATTCTATGGAATCGCATTTGTATAATGACTCCGAGGCTTTAACGTGTTCTATCTCTTTTATGCCTTCACCCATGGGAAATGTACTATAAAGCCTCGTAAATGTGATGAAATTTTTCATGTAAACAATGGATACAGTATTATAATGTCTCGCCCACTTGGATGCACCTTGAAAACAGGTGGTGGAACTTACTTAGATATTTATAATAATAATAATAATAATAAATCTTTATTTCTTTAACAGATTAGGTACTACAATAGCAAGTGGCCAGAGCCTCCTTTTAAGCACAAGAGTGCCTGTATTAGGAGCCTCTGCTCTTCCGATGGCTATAAATTATTTTAAACAAAAAAATTTAAGTTTAAACAAAAAATAAAAAAATAAAATAAAAAACAATATCTCAGCTAACAAATTAAACATATCCTAATTATAAACAATTCTGTGTTGTCTTTTGTGTGTGTGTGTGTGTGTGTGTGTGTGTGTGTGTGTGTGTGTGTGTGTGTGTGTGTGTGTGTGTGCGCGTGTGCTATGCGTGCAACAATGTCTCTGTATCTTCATAACTAAGTGATTTCAAGTATTTTGTTGTAGCATTTTTACACTCATAGTATGTCATATTGTAAATATTAGCTGCTTTATTAATTTTATTATAAAGTTGGGCTGCCCGTTTGTTGTACTGAATAAAGCAAAGCAAAAGCAACAACCCATAATTGTCCCACTGCTGGGCTCGGGGTCTCCTCTCACAATGTGAGGGGTACAGGCCATAGTCTACCACGCTGGCCAAGTGCGGATTGGTAGACTTCACACACCTTTGAGAACATTATGGAGAACTCTCCGGTGTGCAGGTTTCCTCACGATGTTTTCCTTCACCGAAGCAAGTGATAATTAACTTGTAATACGCACATAATATTTGAAAATTAGAGGTGCGTGCCAGGATTTGAACCCGGGCCCCCGCGTTCGGGAGACCAACGTTCTAACCACTAGGCTATCACTGACTGAATACTGTGTACTGTTGTACTGAATACTCGCAAAAAAGGTGCTCGTGTGGGGAACTTGTACTACAAAATCTTTCCTTCTCTTTTTTAACATATCGGGGTTTTGGGGTAGATTTTTATGTTTTCTTAAAATAGCTTGTAGAATATATATTTTTCTAACCGATAGTAAGTTAGATAGGGAATAAAGCCTCTCTGTTGAATATCTCCTCCTTTTAAAATACATAGATTTAATTAAACCACGTTGAGCATGCTCCAATTGGATGAGTTTACTTTTTACCGCACCTATAGTTTATACAGTACGTCAAGACCGATTGCACCAAAGCGACGTATATTTGATTGAAAAGCTTATTTTCACTGTCTTGACAGGGTGTGTTTTCAGGGTGTGTGTTGTGTGTGTGTTATACGATAACCATCGGAGTTCCGCTAGCATTAAAAAGGGTTAAACCTCGGAATCTTTTTACTTTTAATGTATTAAGATGAAACCTTTTCTATCGTTATTCTGTGATTTATTAAAAAAATACTAAAAAGTTTACATGTATTTATTTTGCCAATGAATTTTAATTTATTAAAACGTGACCCACACGTGACCAGGTTCTTTTTAAGCAATTCCTAAATGAGGACGCTTTTTTCTTCCATTAAATACATCAAATATTACAAAATACAGAAATTATAACATAAGATGATATTTAAAATGTCATAGTTTTAAAATGATTTTTAATTTATATTATAATACTGGACTGTGTGTTATTGAATCACCAATATCGATATAATGAGCAGCTCAATTCAAATTTTTCCGTCTAGACAGTAGCTTAGAGCGAAACCCCAAATAAAATACCTTACTCAACATTCCAATAGATGTGATTCGTTCTCAGTAAATACAGAAAGGATAGTTCATTCCATATTGTTCGACGTTTTATCACATATTGTTCTTCGGCATCTCTTAAATCAAATGAAACCTCTACAAAGGTTGTAAACTAAACAGAAGCTGTATAGGCTGATGTAGGGACAATGGATTATGTACAGTACTCACAAGGAGCGATGTACGATCTGCTATGAGACAGTCGCTTTTGATTGGTAGTGCAGCTGAATAAATAGGTTGATACGTTATCATTAAAAATAAATAATGCTACACTGTAGGTTTCCCTGTATCGTGGGTGCCATGGACAACACTCAAAGACCACAACACACCCAGACCGAGAACAGAAATTCAACTCATCATTCAAATGTTCGTCTCCCTGGGAATCGAACTCAAGACCCTTGGCAATCCGGCATGGTAACCATTGCGGCACATGGGTCTTCGATTTTAAATTAGTAAGATAATTATATGCCTCATTTTAGTGACAAAGATTAATAATATTTTTATGTAAATAACCGACAGAATAGCTGAAAATCCACCTGATGGTAAGTGGGTATTGTCACCTATAAAAAATCAGTTGTTTTTTTAATATTCCACACAAACTTGAACACACAAAAATTGGAATTTCAGTTTTTAGCCGTACTGGGGCGGCTTAGAATACTTACCCCAATCCCGCACCGGAAAGGTATCGTAAGAGGCGACTAAATCCGGCCCCTCGAGGGATTGTATTGGTAATATTGATTTTAATTGTTAATTAATATCATTCGGGTTAATTAATATCCAGGGTTCGCCTGGATAGCTACCACCCTTGAACATGAGTCATCCGCCAAACGACTCGTCGTGTTTCGGCTGGGGGCTTGAAAGCCGGTTCTTTCTTTCTTTTCTTCTCACTTTCTTGGCCGGCAACGCATCAGTGATGCCTTTGCTTTGCTGATGTCCATGGGCGACGATAGCCACTTACCATCAAGTGGATTGTCAGTTCGCTTGCCGGCTGTTTCCACAAAAAAAATAGTATAGAAATCTGTTTTGTTATTTCTTGATTGATTTTAATCCTTCCATTGATAAGTAAATGTAATTTTTCATGTGTCCCATGATCAAATAATGTATCAGTGCTCACCAACGAATTCCTACTATTGTCTCTCTGTACCTTATTAATCGTCCATAAGTCCATGAACTATCTATTTTTCCACTCGCTAATTCTCACTAGAACTCTCACGATTTCACTAAAACTAGCTAGTTGGCTGTTCGCTTGAAGTCAAGCAAGGCCAGGGAGCAATTGAATAATGAATGAGAGGACACAGCAATGAGAAGGATGAGTACGGTTCACAAAACATTACGCTACAAAGGCGCTTTTGTTGTTTTATTTATGTTGACCGTACCGTGCTGCGGTTAACATGTACGATTTATGAAGAAAGCCACGTAGTGAAAAAGTTAGTTCTTGTCATAGACCTATATGTATATGTATCTTCCTTGATTTTTGTTTCAGATTTCCTGGCTGACTGAAAATACAAAACATTTTTTACGACTACGAAAAGTGGGATTTCCTGATTTATATAATAATATTAATTTATTATACATATAATATTTTCTCAATATAAAGTAATTTTAGTAACGTTTTGTATCAATGTAGTCCTAGATATAACTGGAAAACGAAAAATATCATTTTTTTTTAAATGTTTTTGCCGAAAAAAATAATCACACATAATTATTAAGTACCTACAAGGCGTATCAGACGTATGAAACATTTAAATAATCGAAATTTCATTTATCATTATTTTTGTGATAAAACCTGCACTAAAAATCAGTAAAAATTTCAAATGTTCTGTGCTTCCTAGAGAGTTGAATTTCCGGAATTTGAATTTGAATTTATAGCCTTTAAATTAGGTACATTACTTTTATTGGCACTTTTTAATTGCTTAATTTAGTTTAATCTCAAGTTTTAGTCATCATAATAGTGCAGAGAATATAAAAATCACAGAGAGATATCATAAATAAAAACTGGCAACTACAACTACATACAACACAGAGAGTTGTACGAATGATTTATGTCGCAAACTCACGCAAGAAAGAAGGCAAAAATAGTGAAACTAATGAAAATAGGAAGATAGTGAAACGTTCCAAGCACGAATCCTATATTTACACCACCGTGTAAGTAATATTTATAACCTCTGTTTCCTGTAAAGGTAACCAGTGTTAGCTGGTTCAAATTCTGGTGGATTTATTTTTACAAGCTTTATTTTTACAACAAGTAAAACTTCATTGGACGCGACTTGAGAGCACAGCTGAAACAGCAGCTTGAAATCTGTGTTTGCCTGTCATTGGTTACGCATGTAACATATGACATTTTGTTTTGTACCTAAACATTGTTATTCACACAGGTTATTCATGTAGAAACTGTTAAGTATTTGGATGGATCTTTATTCTATAGTTTGATGAGTATTGATTACGGAGTAGTAGAGATTGTTATTGATGTGAACGTTAGGAAAACTGGAAATACAATATATCATGGAGAAAAGTAAAAGGAATATAATTTCATAACCAATTCCGTAGAATAGTAGTTCCGTAGTTCTTCCACATATACAAACATAATATAAATATTCCACATATACGAAACATGTAGCAAGTACATAAAATTCACAATTCGCCAAAATATTTATACATATTTCCCTATAATCACGACTTACATCAGACAGATTATAGAAACGTATATAATTTAGATAAGAGAAATTTACGGCTCCTACATTACTACATTTTCATAATTTCGTTGCGCTGTAATTTCCCTCATTTCGTACACCCGTAAGCATTATGATGTTAAAATTTATTTCGTCTGATTTAAGTTACAGAACTTAATTAGATTTACTGATTGAAATGAAATGAGGGAAGGGATAAATTTTATTGAAGTTACAAAAAAACATTTCAAACCATACAAGCTAGACTGATAAATGAGAGTCTCCTCTTTCTCTTACCCTCTCTTTCTCAAACACACACACATACATACACACACACACATGCACGCACACTGATATTAGCCTATTTACTATTCAATCTAACAGCCTTTTAAAGTCCACTGTTGGACATCCTATCTATTTATCTATCTAACAGCCTTTTAAAGTCCAATGCTGGTCATGTCTCCCATAATTGGCATCATTCCGACCGGTCCTGGTTCCTCTGAATCCAGCAGTTTTCCGATGTCTTCCTATAGTCGTAAGTCATCAGTCCACCTGGTCGGGATTCTCCTTTTTCCGAAACGTGGCCGCTATTGGAGACGTCTATTGCCACTTCAGCTATGTGACTCTACGAGTTATGTACGGCCTTTATCGTTACGAATCTTATCTCGTAGCGAAATACCTAGCACATGTTGTTCCAAATCGCGCTGTGTGACTTTGAGCCTTCGAATGAGGCCAACAGTAAAAGACCACATCTATAAGTCAACACTGACATGAACCTACTAAACAATTTTTTTGTAATTAATTAAAAAAAAATTGGATTGATATGACACTTATGTTTGCATTTTATATTACTAAGAAATCACCCTCACTTCGCTTCGGTAAAAATAATAAAAAAAAAGAAAATGTGTGCAATTCACACGTGGTAGAAGTGAAACTTTCCAAAATTTTGGTTTCAAGATAATGATATGAATAAGCAATAAATCGAATCTTAAAGCAATAAATCGAAGCGCCATCTATGAATACAACTTAGCACTTTTTAAAAATCTATCTAGCAATAAAACGAATGTTCTATCTTACTCCTCACGCCATCTATGAATACAACTTAGCATTTTTACTGTCTGTATAATCGGCTGGTCGATCTACAGAATGAAAGAATGAAATTCTTATTTTTTGTTGATAAATTCTTTGAAAATATTTAAAAGAGCATTTGAAAGTATTTAAAAACAGTATAAAAATAAAACTAAAAAAAATAAAACTAAAAAAAAAAGGAATATTGTGAGACGCGAACCTGCGCATCATCATGGCATCAGCATTGTGTGTCTACGTCCTGACCACTGAGCTACGGACAACTTAAATTGAGACACAAAATTAGCGGTTATATTATCTTACCTGTCGTTGCATCCGGTTTCAAATCACTAACGATTCTAAAGAAGTTTCACTTCAATATATAATATAGCTTAAGTCACCCGGGGATAGTGTAGCTTCCCAACAGTGAAAAAAATTTTGAAATCGGTTCAGTAGTTTCGGAGCCTATTCAATGCAAAGAAACAATCAAATCTTTCCTCTTTATAATATTAATATAGATAATCCAGTAACAGCGTTGACTTTTCTTAAGTTTATAAAACTAGTTACACAAAGGTATTATATAAATAAGTTGTTTATTGAAAACTTATCCAATTTGTCCCTTTTGATAGATTTCTGTCACTCCTATACGAGTTTGTTCAACTTGATGACGTCTTATCTCGTTTATTATTTCTTTTCTATCCCGTCCATAATAGTTTAGGGAATAAGTTACCAATTTCGGTATTGAATGACACGCGCGGTAAAAGATTTTGTCAACACGAAGTATTGTGATGGTACTTATTGGGAAGGAAGACGAACGAAAACGGTTAACAATAATTCTCCTAACTTTGCGCGCCTATTTGTACCAATAAGGTTGTTATTGCTTTGGTGACAAGTTTTCTTTGTATTTATTCTTTATTCAAGAATTATGTCGTCTTAATACATTATTATAACAACTAAAGCACTTATGCAACGTTATGTGTTTAGGTCTTTAATCCGCAGTTATTTTATTCTCAACGCTTAAAACAATCAGATATTGTTTTATATACTCCGCACATAATATAATATAGACTTTACTTCTTTACTGAAGAAAAAGAACTAGAAAAATTTTTATTCAATATTTATTAATTTATTCAATTCATTTATTAAACATGCATAAGTAAAAGGCTAAGCTTTTACTTAATGCCAAAGAATGCCTTAAAACTGGCGGCCTCTTATTTCACTTCGATTTCTAGACTTACTAATATATCCGACTAAAGTTACACTATTCTGGTATGTGTAGTAGATAACTTCTTTAATCCGCAGTTATTTTATCGACATCGACTAATAGACCAGGGTAGAAGCCTTTAAAAATAATGAAAAGTGAAAAAAAATTATAATAGAATGAAACCTATTGCAAAAGGAAGAGAATATAACAAAAAATAAAGGAAAAATAATTTACGGGCGATCTGAGGTCGGGAAGTGGGAGGGAGGGGGGGTTTAAGGGTAAAAAACGGTTTATCTCAATTTCCAGCAAAACTATAAGTCCTATGGAAAAAAGTTAAATGGCAAAGTTATGGGTAATAAAAAGGTCTTCAATTTTGTATTTACACTTTTTTCACATAACCTCAAAATTTATGTGAAAAATTCAAAAAACCAAGTTTTTGGTTTTTTATTTTTATCTTTTACAAAAATTTTTTTTTTTAACGAAATTTTGTGAAAACTTACCTTTCTATGTCCCAAACATACTGTAATTTTTTTGATTTAAAATATTTATTTTTTCACCTTATTTTGACTTTATATCGAAAAATCACCCTAATTTTCAATCGAAAATTCACCTGTCAAAATATCCGCTTTTTTAAAAAAATCTGTGAGCTTTTTATTTGCTAAAATCTCTACTTTCTGATGGTATAAAAAGATATACACTAATATGGTAAATTTTCTCAGAAAATGCAATGAAACGACAACTATTTTTGCATGTTTCTTGCAATCTTTATGGATTTGTAATTTTTTTGCTTATTAATTTATTAATTTAACATGGATTTTGACGTTTTTCGATTAATTAAAGTGTAAATTTTAATAAATGGCTCAAAATTGTACATAAATATTAAAAATATATATTTAAAAACTCGAACTCGAATAATTTTTGTGAAAATAGTTGTCGTTTCATTGCATTTTCTGAGAAAATTTAACATGGCAGTGTATATTTTTTTATATACCATCAGAAAGTAGAGATTTTAGCAAATGAAAAGCTCACAGATTTTTTTAAAAAAGCGGATATTTTGACAGGTGAATTTTCGATTGAAAATTAGGGTGATTTTTCGATATTAAGTCAAAATAAGGTGAAAAAATAAATATTTTAAATCAAAAAAATTACAGTATGTTTGGGACATAGAAAGGTAAGTTTTCACAAAATTTCGTTAAAAAAAAATTTTTTTTGTAAAAGATAAAAATAAAAAACCAAAAACTTGGTTTTTTGAATTTTTCACATAAATTTTGAGGTTATGTGAAAAAAGTGTAAATACAAAAATTGTAGACCTTTTTATTACCCATAACTTTGCCATTTAACTTTTTTCCATAGGACTTATAGTTTTGCTGGAAATTGAGATAAACCGTTTTTTACCCTTAAACCCCCCCTCCCCCCCACTTCCCGACCTCAGATCGCCCGTAAATTATTTTTCCTTTATTTTTTGTTATATTCTCTTCCTTTTGCAATAGGTTTCATCCTATTATAATTTTTTTTGTTTTCAAAAATTATCGACCCTGGACTATAATAAATAAATATGATACTATTAACATACGTAAACAAACATCAAAATTTTGAATTTCCTTTGCAGAAGCTATAACATACAAAAGAGGTTTCGTCTCAGAAATAGCAATCCGCAGAAATAGCAATTAGTGACTTATTTAATAATATGGCACCCTTCTTCACCCTTTGATTTATTTGAATTGATTATAATTACATCTTTGAGTACTTCTCAAAGTGCATATAAGGCGTAAACAATGCATATCATATCATTGCTTAGTTGGAAATGAATGCTTAGTTATAGATGGTGCCTTGTTAAAAAATGTTTTTTATTCACAGCTCCAAGAGTTGACAGATAGACAGAAAACGAAGTGATCCTATAAGGGTTTCGTTTTTTCCTTTTGTGTTACGGAACCCTAAAAAGCATTGTACATAAATGTTTCTCTTAGCCTATACATAAATTCTAGATGTGGTGATTAAATTATTCAAATATTCAGATTCTAAAGACGATCTAGTCTGACCTGAATTTTGTTAGCTATTGATAGCATCTGCATATTCAAGAGTCTTAAATAATTGCGGTCGAGTTCAGCCGCTTAATTTGGAGTATTGTCTATAAATTCGAGAACTGATTCCGTTTGCGCATTTGTGATAAATGAACAATTATACCAAACTAAATGACCTAGCAGAATTTCTGCTATGTATGCTAAAGTGAAATGCATCGACTAATAAATAAATATTTAGCTTAAAATTGACTTAATCGCCACCTATCGAATAATACGGTATTTGCCGTACTCTACAATATAAATATAAGATATATTGTGTCAATATGGCTAAGTCGATTCAGTTATTCTCAAGTCGTGTGACTTCGTGTTATACATATAAGTATAGTAAAAATCTGCAGGCAAAGTAAAATATGCAGGATCAGAAATCTATTCAGACTACGGCGTCCGAATCCAATTCAAGATATGGTCACTTTACCTGAATAATATTGTATACGATGTGGTGCCGACGGACAGTGAAACACGGTTGATTCTAAAGGCATTCATAAAATATACAGGGTGTTAATGCTGATAGTTTTTCGTAAATACAAAAGTTTCAACTCTCAATTGGCATTAAAACTAATTCCTGTCATATCGATCTGTCATAACATAACTAAGTAGGCTCTATACCTATGTCCAAATATATTATTGCATTTCATTTTTCTATCTGGTATTTGTTAATAATAATATCAAAAGTAGTAAAGGTTCCTTGAACATGACCAATAAAAAAAGGGGAATTTTTACGTCCTAATTCAAGTATACAAAATTAATATCATCAAAATTATTAATATAATCGATAATAATTCTTGATGCAATAATAGGTAAGTCGCTAGCAAGATACCGACTGCATGTCGTAGTTTCTAACGGTCTATTTGAATGTGTTTATAAAAACCAGTTTCCCTTACTATATACAAACCTTACTATATATAAACTGTGAGTGCAATGAAACAATCCTCTGTTTTTTATACTACTTTGTATATACAAATATGTATGCCTATGTATACGTATGTATACAACATACGGTTGTAAATAAATTATATCTAAACTGGCGGTGAAATAGATTTTTTATTCGGTTATTTTTTACATTTACTCTCGTTTACAATTTTCCTTTATTTATTCCATGTAATAACAGAAAATCTATCTCGTGTTTCGCAGCAGTTTCGATATTCTATCCAGACCTCTAAAAGAAAGGGTATTTTAATATGGCGCGTTGGCCACAATAAAACACGTTGTTTTTATATCAGAAGTCTTATAAAATTTAATATGGCCGCAGTTTCGGAGGGAATATGACATTTTTATTAGAAGCAATATCAATCTTGTCGCATAGACCATTTATTTTTATATCGGCTAAAACCTTGAAACCACTTACGTATGTATGTACTATTAATGTTACGTATTCCTTGTTAGTTATTATTATTATTGCCTGATGAGAAAATGGAGCCAAATTATAATAATTATGATAATGTAAGATGATATGGATCTGTGGATATGATTGTTCCTCACTCAGAACTGGATAAATGATAATTTAGACATTACATGTCATATTGTATTTAACAGTTCGAATGTTTGTTCTCGGTTGGGTGAGTGTCCTTGTCTTTGTGTAATTGTCTATGGCACCCACGAAACGGAATCCTAATGCAGGGGGACTATGAATCTGTAACGTTATAACTATTTATTATATCATAAGTGATGTTTGTAATGTACTTCATAATGAAGTGATTAAATTCAAGTGGACCGGTCAGAGTGGCGCAAATTAGGGGAGGCCTATGTCCAGCAGTGGACCTCCAAAGGCTGATGGATGGGATGGATGGATGAAATTCAAGTGGTCACATGGCGAAACATGACGGGAACTCTGTAATGAAAATTAAGTGATCCCATTGTAGCGCGCACACAAATCAAATCAAATCAAATGTTTTTATTCAAAATTGGTTTGGTTTACTTTTTGCAAGTCATGCAAGCTACGCCAATGCTCCAACAAGGCCCTACTGTGAGAGGACCCGGGAGAAAATCAGCAAGAAACTAACTACATATCATCCTTGCTACTTTTTTCTCAACAAAATACAATATTTTAGATTACAACATAAAAATTGATAAGTAATAAAGTAACTATGTTTCATAAATCGTTATATCAAGAAATAAACAAAATATACATCTAACTAACTATACAGACGTCGCCTGCAACCATAGTTATAAAAAGTGTACCTACGTATCCGTAAACTATCGACGGAGTCTCAAATAAATTCGCAAGTTAATGTATAAGTAACGGAGACTACATTCCGGCGACCTTTTTACAGTCCGCTGGTCGCCAAACGAAGTTACATTTGGTCTGTGAAATAAAATTTCCCTCCATACTCGTTAAAGGGTAAAATGTTTTTTAAACGAATATAGGTACATATGAGAGGATTAGTGGCTTTACAAAGTTTCCATATTCAAAATGGTTACCTACGCATGCGTTTGTTGTTGGTTGTTATTATTACATTTTTTTTTAATATAACACTGTTCCTTTGAATTTTTTTGTTATGATAAATTAATGATTGACAACTGAACATTCCACTTTGCTATATTGACGCTAGGTACCTATTAATTAATCCAAGTATCTTGGACGTTTTCTTACCAATTAAAAGTTTTTGGTTTCTTTTACGACTATACACCTATTATGGCGACTTTATGACGAGTTTCCATGTAACGTAACGAGCTTATTTCGCCATGTCGTATAAGTTTATAAACATCAGGCTACTTTGTGTCACGCACATATTCCAAGTTTATGAATAACTAGATTAACTGTTACTTCATAAGAAACTGAAACCGAAGAAAATATAGTTAGTAGTATCACACGTTACTTTGCGGAAATCCATTGTTATTAAGTTATTATTAGTCTACTATGCAATAATCCGAAGTAAACATTGTATGAAGATATATACTTTAAGACATGCGTGGCAGCTTTCACAACGGAAACATGCACTACAATAATTAAAAGTATATCGGTGAGGCCATGAATCTCCAGTGAAGGTCCAGGGACGGACCTCTTTATTCTACAGCGCTTGTCTGATGCAGAGGCTGGCATATAAGAAATGTCATGTCATATTTAGATTAGGGAATTGTCAATAATGTAGGACAGATTATTATTGATGGCGTAGTGTTGAAGTACTTTGGAATATTGATGTGAACGTTAAGAGAACTGGAAATATATCATGGTGCAAAGTAAAAGGAATATAATTTCATAATCAACACCATAGAATACCTCCTTCTGCTATAAGTATTATTACCGACATACATAATAGCACCAACACGTGTTTCGCCCCGAAACCGAGCATCATAAGGGTAAGTTGACTCTACGATGGCTAGTCGCAAAGTATTACGTTAGTATACTAACATAATAAAAGAAAGATACCTAAATAAATATCATCGTATCACGATTCTGGAGGAGATAATTTATTTATATAAACTTGATCCTAGAGGACTTTTTGAGAATGGACTTTGGCTTATATGTGGAATACGCCTGTTGATCTACCATAATCTTAAATTAAAATTTTAAAATCTCCAAAAGTTTTATTTACACAACATAGCTAAGAATACCCTTGATTAAGTCACGTTTAAATTAAAAAATACTAGATCAAAATTGGTTCATCCATTTCGGAGCTATGATGCCACAGACAGACATACAGATACACAGATACACAGATACACAGTTACACAGACACACAGATACACAGACATGTTAAACTTATAACATCCCTCTTTTTAGTCGGGGGTTGATGGCTTGACTAGGGGACTCATGACCTGAAAAATATATTAACTCCTAAATATTTTAATCTACTTATTTAAATCTAATATTTTATCTAACAGATAAATTCACATTCTCCAATATGTAAAAGTATCTTATTAATCCTATATCAGATCATCTCAAACAACAGTTGCTATCAAAAGAACTATTTAAGGAATCCTCCAAATTAATAAGACCCATTAGAACATGCCTGCTCTTTCATTTTACTTCAGAATAAATGAAAGATCAGGTCATGTTTAGCTGGTGAATGTTTCCCCGGCTTAATGTATCAAAAGTCATACTTCAAACCCACAAAAAGGTTCACAAAGGAATAGTGGAACGGATATCGACCGGTTTTCATTGTTGTTCGGTTACAGATATCTTTATTAGTATTCCTTCTTTTCCATATGAAAGGAGAAAAAGGATTTATTCATTCTTGACTCTGGCAATCTTGCTGATCACGCACTGACGTAATTTTCTTATTTACCACTCTTGGGCTTATACCGCCATTACTCAAATATCTAAACATCTTCAGAAACTTTCATTCATAATATTAGTAGGCTTAGAATAGGAATAATAGGAATATGAAGTAGGATTATAATTATGTTAAAAATAGGTAAATGATAAATCTTAATCAATCTATCTTTTTAACAAAAGCAGCACCTAAAATATACTAACATCGTTTAACTTTCCCATGCGTGGCAATAAAAAAGCAAATAAACTTCAGTTGTAAATTCAATTCCAAATGTACTTACAAATGCACTTACTTCCGCATTATAACGCTCCATTACCCTTGACCTGGTTTTGAAATACAATAAAGTAAGTCTTGTAAAACCCCTCTGAGTTATTTGGGTTTGTAGACAATAATTATAAAAGAAAGGTAAACCTCTTTAATACTAATAAAATAGGTGATTACGAGTAAGTCCTTATTATGTTATTTTACAATATTATTATGTTAACCTTCCTATTACATTTTGATAGCATTTGTTATACCATTAAATCCTCCATACCTATATCCTCACTACATTGTGCTCTAAACTATTATATGGGTTGTGGTAGTGAACAATTACAGGTTGAAGTGAAACCCATATCTTTATACTGCGAGCAGTTTCTTAAAGTATCTTATAGTTACAATAAATACGAGTAGATCTATGTAATGTTGGCGGGAACTCTTGATGATACTTATTATGTTGAACGCACATTTATCAGCATCGTAAGGGCTGTCAGCATCGCATTTGTATGAAATCATATGAGAGCCCGATGCGGATGACATAATATGCGTCGGCATCTGTCTGCTTACGATGCCGATAAATGTGCGTTCACCATTAGACTCTAACGACATAGCTAAATTGTCATATTTCGATTGTTTTTACTTTCTTTACTTATTATATAACAAAAGCTTGAAGCTTTAAATTTTACACGAAACCGTAGAAGACATAAAATTATTATATTGTAACTAAACTTGTATTGCGTCGTCAGTTTCAAATTTTATGTACCTATTCTCCCAGTGGTCCTCATATGACGTAGGATGACGAACTAAGAAAGAATTTTTCAAAATTCAACTCCCAAGGGGGTGAAATAGGGGATAAATATGATCAGCATAATGTCACAGTCGAACATAGACAAGTAACCATGGCAACATCATTGCGTTACTAGCTCAGAAAGGAAAGAGAAGGAGGAGCTAAAAAACTAAATGTAATACAAATGACATGACTAATTTTTTTTTATTAATTGACTATTGATGATATTTAAATTAATTAGTGCTTATTATTATTGAATTTTGTTTAATGATTAATATTTTATTTAAGGATTGCTGACTGAGTGCACTTTATTTAAAATTGTAATGTAAATTTAAACATAATTAGGCACACTAACGAATTAGGAATACCTGTAATGTTAGTTTTTAAGCCTGTGGATTAAATAAATAAATAAATAAAATGAAAAGGGGAAAGGAAACTTGAAATCTTTCAGCATCAACGCAGAGTTAAGAAGTTAACGTAACACTTAACAGTTCCAAATGTTAATATTTTTACCGTTTCATTCAAACCTTAACGGCTGCAAGCTAACATCTGTGACCGTTCTTCATAAAACTCAAATTTCTCAACTAACTTTGGCAAAGATAGTAAGTTTACTTTACAAAATGTTACTTCTATCGGTTTTCCTCGGAAAGGCGGAACTATGAAATCAAATTACATAGACCCCTTTTAGACGCCATGCTTTATTAGATCTCTTATAATCCGAAAATTCAGTAGCTCCTTCATCTTACAAACTTGTCACGTAAAAGAAATACGGGGAAGTTCGACGGAGATCATCAACTTACTCGAGCCATAAACTTTATGTCTTCTTTATGACTCCTGCGCCTTGATTCACTTCAAGAACAATTGTTGTCTTTGTTGCTTATGTAATGTAAGGTAACAAAAATACTCTGTTGTAAAAATATTACCAGTTTTACGCTCGTACGAGAGTGATGGATATAAGAGATGGCAGACTTAATAGCATTTGCTTGTGCCGGAAAATCCGAGGTAGAAGCTATAATCACACCTGTTGTGTGGAAAAACGTGTGTATATTTTGTTGTATTTCTTGCTTGCTCCCGTCGTGCGTCGATGTTGACAATTTTTTTACTGGGTAGGTACCTACCAAGTAATGTGAGGATGAAATTTTTTCATTGCGTATAGGGTATCGTTGAAAAGTTCTTTCAAATATATTATGGTTTTTTGAAGACTATTTTTACGGATTGAGGGGTTTGATTGCGAAATATTTGGCTTTAAAGTGCTAATTTTGGTTTTGTTAGGTTAGGTTTGTCCCCCCCTCCCGCCGGCTAAACGGTTCGAGTTGGACAAGTGAAAAAATTCTCAAAAATAGGTTATATGATGAATTTACAAGGAAAACTATCACGGCTGAGTAATAGTCGATTTTACTACTTCGGATATGAATAAAGTCCTCTATCTTCAAGTGAAAGTCGGTGCAGCCCATTAAAATCGGGCCGTTCCAAAGATTAGCCCAGGTCATCAGACAGACAGACAGACTATAAGCAGTTGAGAAAGCACAGTTATTTTAAATACACAGACAGATATTTCAATTTTATTTATGTGTATAGATCGTATAGATTCAGCTACAATAACAACCACAATCAGGGACAAATGATGAATAATCTCTTTGTTTGTTATACTAATGACTCATTAGTCGGTTTAGTTTGGTCAGCATTGATCCGCTAATGGTTTGGTTTATACATGCAATACATGGAGGATAGAGTAGGAGGGCCATCTCCAGTCCTGGATTTGTCAATAGGCCGTATAGGCCGCGGCCTAGGGGCGGCAGTGTCCTAGGGGCGGCAGTATCCTAGGGGCGGCAGATTTCAGAAGATTATTATTATAGATGATTTTGCTATTAAAAAGTGTCGTAAAAAATTGTAATCCTTGTTTTTTTACGCACTTTCTTAGTGACTAATTCAGTGCCTTCCTTACTATGAATAGAAAATTATTATTTTAGAAAGGTACATGGGGCGGCGGAAATAAATTGGCCTACACTCATAAAAAATATAAATCCGGCACTGCATCTCATATGAGGGGAAAGTTGAAAAAGTGTCCAGTTGTGTACTGAAAATAGAAGTTCCAGTAATGGCCAGTCGAATGGCGCTAGTGTCTGACAAATTGTATGAACATAGCTGTTGTAGACGGAGTGAAGTTTGCTGAGTTATACCACCCGTAATGAACGGCGCTAGTGTCTAAACTGTCTAATAAATAGATATTCGAACATAGCCACAGTTGTAGACCGTACCAACTGCAGCGCCACCCGTAATCGGATACGTTTTTTACGGACACTTTTCATATACCTACAGAGATGCTCCTCCTTCTACTCTATCCTCCATGGTTAAATCTAACGGAAACATCTATTCATCTTACAATTTATATTATTAACCAACTCTACGAAGCCAATGATCGCAATAAAGCCATTTTAACACCAGAAGAGTGAATTGTCTACACTTAAATATTCCATTACATTTCGCCCCTTAAATGAGTGAAGTTCAATATTATTTTAGGCCGAAGGCTCTCACGGTATGAGAGCGTCAATTATTATAGGTATTTTCACGGAATTTCTTATCCCGGGTTCTTCAATACGGGTCAGGTATCAACGTATGTTGGCAAGTTATAATGAAGTAAGAAAGTTAATATTATAACAAATACCTTTACTCATGCGATGCCCATTTGAAGTATCATTGAAAACATTGAATAAGTATTATAACAAATACTCTGGAGTGAAAAGATAAAATTTACCTCAATTATGGCTAAGGCTATTTCCGCTGTGTAACAATTGTCTTATAAGCAATTGTCCAGTTAAAAGTGTGTTGGTTATGCTTATACAAGATGCGTTTGTTCTCAAGGGTAGAAACGTGTCTGTAACCATCTTAGAGTGGGATAAATACAGTCGATGTAGTATGACATTGTGTGCAAGGGGTGGGAGGGGTCCTAAATTTCGTGACGTCACATTTCAAAATCGAATAATTGGTATGTCCATCCATCCATCCATCCATCCATCAGCCTTTGGAGGTCCACTGCTGGACATAGGCCTCCCCTAATTTGCGCCACTCTGATCGTTCCTGAGCCTTCTGAATCCAGCGGATACCCGCTGTCTTCTTCAGGTCGTCAGTCCACCTGGTCGGGGGGCGTCCTATGCTCCTTTTTCCGAGACGTGGGCGCCATTCAAGGACCTTTCTTCCCCAACGGTTATCGGTCCTTCGCACTATGTGGCCAGCCCATTGCCACTTCAGCCGGCTAATTCTTTGAGCTATGTCGGTTACCCTTGTCCATCCGAGTTGGATTCTACGAGTGACTTCTTTCTCAAAGTTGGACTTACCCATCTGGATCACCTGTCCCAGGTAATTGTATTCGTCTACAACTTCGAGAGCAGCGCCGTCAACAACAACCGGCACGGGTGTGACATGGACATTCGACATGATTTTCGTCTTGTCCATGTTCATCTTAAGACCCACCCGTTGTGAGGCGCTGTTCAAGTCCCCGAGCATTGTACCAAGTTCATCCAGGGAACTCGCCAGGATGACTATATCATCGGCATATCGCAGGTGTGTGATGTATTCGCCATTGATGTTAATGCCTCGTCTTTTCCACTCCATCAGCTTGAACACGTCTTCCAACGCAGCGGTGAACAGTTTTGGGGATATAACATCCCCTTGTCTGACACCTCTCTGCAGTTGGATGGGGTTCGTTGCCGTGTCGTGTACTCTGACGGACATGGTGGCAGATGAGTACAAACATTTCAACACCTCGATATACCGGTAGTCGATCCGGCACCGCTGGAGAGAATTTAGTACCGCCCAGGTCTCAATAGAATCAAAGGCTTTCTCATAGTCCACATAGGCAACACACAACGGCAAATTATACTCCTCGGTCTTTTGTATAATCTGCCGCAGTGTGTGTATATGGTCTATGGTGCTGTAGCCTTTTCGGAATCCTGCTTGTTCGGGAGGCTGGAAGTCGTCAAGCCTGCGTGCAATGCGATTTGTGAGGACCCTCGAAAACAGCTTATAAACGTGGCTCAGAAGTGCAATGGGCCTGTAGTTCTTCAGAAGGGTTTTATCGCCCTTCTTGAAGAACAGCGTCACCACACTTCTGCCCCACGCTTCCGGGGTAGTTCCAGTATTAATGACGGAATCGAACAGTTTTTGGAGCGCCACTAGAAGGGGTTTCCCTCCAGCTCTTAGAAGCTCGGTTGTGATTCCGTCATCTCCCGGTGCCTTGTTGTTTTTAAGCTGTTTGAGAGCCTCTCTAATCTCATACAGGCTGACGTCCGGGATATCCTCTGTGTAGTGTCGGGTCAGTTTAGCTCGCTTGTCACTCTCGTCGCGAGGAGGTGGAGCTTGAGAGGAGGTATACAACCGTCCGTAGTATCTCTCAGTTTCTCTCAGAACTTCGGGTTTCGACGAAACCATGGTGCCAGACTCGGTCTTCAACCTCGTAAGCTGACTTTGCCCAATGGACAGATCCCTGGCGAACACGGTTTGCTCAATAGTGTTTTTTACACGATTTGCGTTGTGGTTACGCAAATCGCGTCGCCTGCACTTGGCCGTCATTGAGCCGTCGGTATTCCCTCATAGAGGTTGGAGACTGCACACATAGTTCTCGTCGATCCCTCATAAGACCGAGAGTTTGTTCTGAAAGAACCTGAGATCTACCACTAGGGTGGGTCTTGAAATACTTCGACCCTACCTCGTGGACAGTTGTTACCATCCTGGTGTTATACTCGTCCACTGACGTGCACGATTCTAGGCACGCAAAACGGGTTTGCAGCTCAAGTTGAAAGTTTCCGGATCCCTGGATTTGGTATGTACCTATTGGTAAATATTAAAAACAATTAATGAAAATAAAACTTATTTCTGAACTGCTGTTTAATTTTCTAGGTGTAATTTCATAATATGTGACGTCACACTAGGGGGGGAGGTCTCACAAATGTGACCAGCTGTGACAAGGACGGGGGAGGAATCATAAAGTCATGAAATTAGTGTGACGTAATTTATGGATGACCCCTTATTCGTAAAAGCAAGCAAACTTATAAAGTATTTTGTTTCTTTCACTCTAATGAAAAACGATAGAGATAAAACAATATGACAGTGCAATAACTAAAATAAGTTTATTAACCTTTTATGATTAGGTCTTTAATATTAAGTCAAAATATATTACGATATGACGATGTGTCGGGAAAAAATAGTCGCAATGAAGCCCTCTGAATATATTTACATTGAAGAGCAGCTGTAAGCTTCTAAATGATGGCACTAAGCATCCACGAAGTACCCATTTTCAAACATCCGCAGGGCTATCGCTAATGGATGTCAAAGATAAGGCAAGGCGTGCATCAGAAGTTAATCACACTGTAATAATTGTCTTTGAGTTGCATTTAATATCACACGGTAATTATGCAGAATTGAAAGAAAATAATAATTCCTACTTCCTTCCTACTAATATACTCGTAATAAATGTAAAAGTTTGTCAGGATGCAGGATCTTTGTCCCTCTTGTGCGCAAGAACGACTGTATTTTCATGGAATTTAGCGTGTAAGGGGATCATGATCTGGAATAGGACACAGGGTACCAATTATTATACAAAGAGCAGAGCACTAGTAAATATTAAAAAAAATACTACTGGCAGTTATAGGTTTCATTCGAACGTCCATATCGCACATGATGTATGGGATATATGTATATGTAGGTATGTTTCTTATCTATACTATAAAATAATTGCTTTTTACTAAGTGCATTTGGATGTATACACGGTACATATACAAAATAACATTTTTTACAAATTTTTTCAGTCTGTCTTTCTGTCATTTGGGTTACCTTAGTCATTTGTGTTACCTTATACATAGTCACTAAAGTGACAAAACTCCTTTCAAAAAATAAAGATGAAAAAAAAGACGTTGAACTTCTGCTCATTACATTTACACCAGTAAAATTTCCTACAGACACTCAATATTGTATTGTACCGAGCGATTTTGGACCTAATGGAAACCAGTTTTTATAGTGTCAAGTTACTACATTGGAGAGCTCGTTACAGTCGTTTTTGGTGTATTTAAATGAAACTACAGGAATTTCAGTGAAGCCCACGCTTTATTCAATTGTCAACCTTATGACTTAAAGAATAATGATAAATATAACTTTATCAGAATTCAAATTACTGTGTTAACGTTTTTTATTTTACTTTTAGTTAAATATTAACTAAATCGTGCTGAGTTCGTTTAAAAATTTAACGTAGGTAATCGGCCATTGTTTCTTTGCATTCTGTTATTTTTGAATACTACAGACTTGCTCTGCAGTCAAAACTCGACCGTAATTAAAGAACAATGCCCAAAAATTATTTTTTATTTTTGTTAGTGTCTTAAAACGTCAGTTATACCGAAGCAATTCAATTATTTTTTTTTCCTTATTTTAAAATTAATACCTGTACCCGTATTACCGAGTGTAAAATAATTTTATTAATAAGTGATGAATTGACTATAATAACAATGATGTCAACAATGACCATTTTCATTCGGGCACTCACTTCGATACATAGCTTGTATCAAGCAACATAATAGGGAGACTTCTGGCCAATATTACAGACAGAATTTCAGTATAAATGTTGGTATGACAAATGTAATTATGTCAAATTTCCATTTCCGGTTGTCAATAAAAAAAAGTCAGAATATAATAATGGTAAAAATTACAGGCAGCCGTAAGTCTCCCCTACTCTATGACTCAATGGTTACAAGAATTCAATCTCAAAATACTTTGGTTCTGGGGTGTGTCTGTTGAAAATCCTTATATATCTAAGCTCAGAAATTAAAGCGGCGATTTTT
>CAWVQL010000287.1:0-30724 GCA_963932265.1 Thymelicus lineola | reverse complement strand
ATAATTATAGATCAATCTTGGGTACGACTAAAAATTAATTTTATTATATATTTTGTAACAAATAGCATTGAACCTCCCTGTGAAATACCAATCAAACAGTCAATTGAACAATAACTCTTGCAGTATGCTTGCAGTCGGTAAACTCTCATTTTCCACTCCGTTTCAAATTTCTAAATACCAACCGATTTGTTATGCTGACGTACCATGGCGTGGTTTCTATTATAATTTATCCATTTACCTATGTTGAGATTAAACTTTAGATAAATTATCATTGTATTCATACATTGATCTTTGTTTATTTAAGTTTATGTGACATATGAATAGATGCAACAATCGTTGCATTCCAGCTGTATTGTTATTATATTTTATCAATATTTGCTAATAACTTTTAGTTTAATAAAAGTACCTATATTAAAACGCTAATGATGTCTTTAGATGGGTTCATGAACTCGGAATTTATGTAGTTTTAATTTTCCCGCGCTCCAGCACACGTAATGTCACGGCGAAAAAGATCGCGGGAAATGTCAAATTACGGACGCGTTCACAGAGTACGCGCTCATCGCAAGCAGTCACAGACAACGCGGCCGACCAGAACATAACAAATTATGAGCGCTCTCGAAACCCGTCCCGTAATTATTGTGGACAAGGCACTTTTTGCCTGACAAATAGTAAGAGCTTGGAATGACTCCAGAGCTTTGTGCCGCTACTAATGACACTCGTGAAGAACCGAGCTCTAATATTAACTATTTCTTTTGTGACGAACAGACTTGGTTTTGCTGCGTTCGTGCCTTGCTCGGCTCGGCCATCGACCTCCCCTTTATTTGTTACATTACTTGAGCGTTAATACGAATCGAATGGATGCCAGTGATGGCAGTGATGGGCTCGAATTTCCTCACCCCGTTCGACCGCTTTCTGCCGTCACGCGAGCCTCTTTTTGATGGACATAAAATTATTTATGGACTGTTTTAAACCAGTGTTACAATTTGTAAACTGTCTTAATTGGTGTTAAATTAATTTATAGGTAATGCGTTTAGTTTTATGGCAACGAATAGCAACACAATAAATTTTTTAGGAACTTATTACCTACTTACTTATTCTATTGGATAAACTGGCATCATTTAATGTACATTTAAATGTGTGATATCTAGAAATATTCAACAGAACAAAGTGCAAATAATCTAGGTACCACTTACACTTGTAGTTTTCCATAGATCTATGGTTTAGTGACCTTGCATTACAACATTACTGTTGTGTAAGTACTTACAACGCGGTGAGTGGGAATTTTCGTACTCCATCATTGGATTTTTATCCGGATTGATAGAGATACGTTTACAGAAATATGGCACTCCTAAGCAGTCTTAAGAGGGTATTTAAGGGCTTATTAAATTCAACACATCTCTAATATCTAATTAGGAGTAAACTAAATAATTTAAATAAACATGTCATTAGACAATTATTTGCAATACCTTTTAACTCTACATCGCCTAGAACTAAAATAAGTAACCCATTGTTATTAGTTATCTGTTTAACGTTTCCTTCATTTTGACATAAATAATATTGTAAATAATAGAATAGAAATTGAATAACTTTTATTTACAAGGCGACAAACACATTTATGAATAAATTTATAGAAAAAAAGAAAACAATAGAAATAAATATTAACATGAAAAACAATAATTAAAAAAAACCAGAATAATAAATAAAAAATAAAAAAACAAGCAGCTCCTTACAAAATTATTACTAGATTATGCTCGCATGTGTCTAGTGGCCTAGAAAAAAGAGCACATTCAACATAATGCCATAGTATTGACTACGGCGCTGATTTTCAGTGAGTCCTATTCGGTATAATGTACGTACCTATTTATATCTTGAGCAAGATAAATGTTATTTAACATTATGTCCCCTAACACTGAAACACCTAAACTTACCTTACCTTAGCTTACTTAACTTACCTAGCTTAGGTATAGGTATAGCTAGCCAAATCGGCGCCAGAATTTGTCACCGCTTGCAACTATACTTGCAACGAGAAATCACACAGCTCAAGACTATCTCAATTCATTTGGAATGAAATGGAGCATGAATTATGATGGACAGTCTCTGAAATTTATTGATGAAGTTATCTTAATAATAAAAACTTAAATGAAACATTTGGCCTACTTTCATTTGACCACAGACAAAAATAGATAAACATGAAACAAATTATAATCGGATAGGTAAATGGGTAATTGCTAGCATGCGCAGTTCAGACTTCAGTTCAGACATCTATCTAACTGAAGTGCATGTGGAAGGGGGTAATCTCTGAGCACGTGTGCTTGTGTGTGATTGTGTATTCAAAAATTTATGCATGTGTGCTAAACTAGCATGCATTTTTATTTTTACATGACGTGTATTTGAGGCAAAGTAGATAAAAATAAAAAGTACAATTTATTTAAGCTGCGATCAAGATAGATCAACTTTGATTTGATATTTTATAGAAGACTAGGAAATCGCCCTCACTTCACTTCGGGAAAAATAGTAAAAAAAATATAATATAGCCTATGTCACCCGGGGGTAGTGTAGCTTCCCAACAGTGAAAGAATTTTTCAAATCGGTTCGGTAGTTTCGGACCCTATTCAATGCAAACAAACAATCAAATCTTTCCTCTTTTTTTAATATTAGTACAGATTTGAGAAATATGACGATTTTAAACTGAGTACAGAATAAGTTTAAAAAAATGTAAATGAGTGTTTTGAGACGAATATTATAATCTCGGTGTAATATCGTTGGTCGTCAACCGCCCAAAGTGTTTTGAATGCCATCAACCGTGAAATTAGAAACAACCATTATACAGTAAGATACCGTGGACTTGTGGTTTTTTGAATAGTTTTTTCATTCCAATCTCAAACACTGTCCAGCAAGGCATGCTATGAGTAAGTAATTTGGATGAATGAAGTAAATTCTTGTGTCGTTGAACTTTAGAAAAACATGCCCTTACGAACTTGGAACGCGGGAAATGTGGCTGAGATATGAGCTTAGTAGTTTAGAAATTAAAAAGTAAAAAACAAAAACTAAGTAACCACAAGAACTGAATATTTTTATTTTCTTAATTTTTATTGGGTGTACAAAATAAATACGAATAAATATAAACAATGAAGAAAAAAAAATATAAACAAAATTGGTGAAGCCTAAATTTCATAAATAGATATTTAATTTTGTTCATTTATTTATTTATTTATTTATTTAAACTTACCACTAACCTTACAGGACAAGTTACCTAATGCGTTAATGGAAATACAATAATCTAAATTACATTATTACATTGCTGCATTGTTAAAAGTTCGTAACTAACAAACCAAGTGAAATTGAGTAATAGTATCTACTTAGTTAAAAAAAAATACGGTAGGTGTCTACATGATTAATTTAGTAAGGTGACATTTTCTATCCTAGTCATTGAAGTATTATTACTAGCGTAGTCATGGTAATGGTGCTAATTGCTGAGCGACTAGTCGCGGGTTTGATTTGATCGGTGTCGACCAACATGTGAACGATAAAAGTTTGAAGTTTGTTTTTTGTTTGTTTGTAGTTTATATAGTTGGTAGTGGATGTTTGTGATGCCCTACTTCCATTACCCACAAACCACAAAATTGAGAATCTCGTGAGGCGATGAATGTGCTATGTGTAAGCTCATATACCTACCTAATCAAGGAAAATTATTCGTTTTCACGTCCTTTCGAAAATCCCTTCAGTAGTTTTTGCGCAAAAATAGGACGCTCAAAAACACTTTAACCTGAGTGAAACATCAACGCCAAAGGCCAATTAAGTAGTAATAATAATTGTTGTTAATAGTAAAGTAATAAAAGTTAATAAAGTTAATAGTTGTTGGTCAAAATACAATTGCTGTTACAAGATTTTCAGTCTTCTGCAGTTACGTGTGCTCTGCAAGTTTTAAACGTACCTACCTATCTACCTATGAATATCAAACACGCGCATGGTAACAATTCCCTTTATCAAAATGCATTTTATTGTCTTCTCGCAAGTTAATTGTGTAATGATTCATGGCAGCTGATTCGATTTGCATTATGTTAAATGAAGCTAACAAATGGAGTTTCGACACCTGACTTAATTTTGTGAATATCACGTTAATTTTTCCGCGAAACTCGCCCGCGCTGCAATATGAGATGCGTCGCTGCAAGGTGGTCGGGTTCCGATGCCAACCAATTGCAAAACAAATCTAGCTTTTTTTATTACCGCTCCAGCTGGCACTAATAGTCGGTGAGCTAGGTCTCATGTGAAGGGTATTTGAAAGATAATAAAGGGTCACACAGTGTACATACAAGAACAAGTATACTTGTCAAGTTTGCAGCGGACTTGACGCGGCATCCAGTAAACTTGACGGTGTATGCAAACTGCACACTTGACAAGTATCTACACTTGATCGTGTATGACCAGCTTAATGGGCGCTATTACCTGTTGGATGGCATAAACCTTGTTCCGCCTTCAGGTACCTTTTTGAAGCTTACCCTCCAAATGTGTACTATTTGAACTTAGCATAAACACAACATTAAATAAATAAATAAATAAAATCACAACGCAAAAACTGTTATAATATTATTATAAGTAAGTAGTGTAAGTCTGCGGTATCTGCCTGTGACAGGAATTCAACTTGGTATATTTCGAAATCACTACTTACACCAAAATTACGTTACAATTACGTTACATATTAAAAAAATATTAAAAAAATACTTTGCAACCTCTAAACACTAAATGTAATAAAAGTAATAAAATCATGGAATTTTGCATAAATGCAAAACTAAGCTATGGGGCCGTTCAAGTATTACGTAAGCACTATGCGGGGGTGATGGGGTCTTTGTTTTGCTTATTTTGGATGATATGGGGGGTAGGGGAGTCTAGATGATGATGATCGTCATCGGTAGTTATTTAACTTTTTACATGAATGGCAACCCTCACATTGTCTATGCTTGAAAACGAAACGCATTTTCGGGGATTCCTGCAAATAATGCATACGTTTATGTTGAATACTATATCAGTAAAATCTAATCTCTATCCTAAATCTATTTTCTTATTTTTAAAATTATAATTATAACATTATAATTATAATATAAAAAAATACATTTATAATTGAAAAATGTTTACGTAAGCACGGGGGGAGGGGGTAAGAGCTTTGCTTACTTTTGCTGACAAGGGGGATGGGGGGGGGGTAAATAATTGTAATAAATCTGCTTACGTAATATTTGAACGGCCCCTATGCTACAACAAAGTGAAAATATTTGCTCTCCTTATGTACTTTTAAAAAAATGTGGACTTTAAATATCAAGACGATAATGCATTACTTATATTAGTAGAAATAATTATTAAAGAAACGAATCTAAAATGGCGGAAATTATCATTTCCCCTCACTCGCACGCTAAAGACAGGAAAAAATCCTTTTTACTTTCAAATTCAGAACATTTTGTTAACAGCTAAAGTAGATCAGGTTTCAGCATGAAAGTGCAATGTCAACTAAATTTTAACGAAATGGACTTTAAGATATGGGGTTTGCAATAATAATTACGAGTCAAGCCTTGCAGAAGCCCCTTAGACTTAACGCTCCATGAGATGTCATAACTTTTTAACAGTGAAAGCAATTGTTCTTGTTGAATTATACATTGCTAGCTGACCGGGCAAACGTTGTTCTACCATATAAATTATATCGAGATTTATGGACAACCTAATCACCTAGCGGTATGAAAAATACGACCTATTCTCATATTTACCATCATCACGCTCTTTCTTTCTTTTTTCTTTCTTTCTTATTTCTATCTTTCCTCTTTCTTAGCCGGCAACGCATCAGTGATGCCTTTGGTGTCGCTGATGTCCATGGGTGACGACAGCCACTTAATCAGGGGCATTGTTAGCTGGATTCAGAAGGCTTAGGACCTGTCAGAGTGGCACTTGTCAGGAGAGGCCTATGTCCAGGTGGACTTCCAAAGGCTGATGGATGGATGGATAGATCGTCAGATAGTTTGCCGGCTATTACGATACAATTGTAACACTAATAAAATAATTCGATTAAATGTCCGCGTCGGCTACAGTTTCAAGACCTATTAGTTAAGGTTTTTGTGAGAAAAATAAACGGTCAAATGAGGAACTCGTTTGAAACGATCATTTAGTTCATGTTATCCGATTTCATTGCGTATCAATTCAAGCGTGGATATACTTTTTTAGGGCTCCGTACCCAAAGGATGCAAAACGAGACCCTATTCATAAAACTTCGCTGTTCGTCCGTCCGTCTGTCCGTGCGTCCGTCACAGAGGTCTACTTCTGAATATTATCTAACTATAATTACCTATAAATTGTATTTGAATTCTGTTTCTTTTTAATCTTAATTAATATGACCTAAAATAAAAAGCTGGGTGGCTATAGGGTTATACAAACTCTTACCATTGTGGTGTCCGATGGCGAAACAAAATGTAACATAATATAGTACTTAGAACCTTTTCATTAAATTATCATTAAGCTATGAATAGTTGAATATTAAGTTACGATATATTTAACTTATT
This sequence comes from Thymelicus lineola, assembly GCA_963932265.1. Lineage (NCBI taxonomy): Eukaryota > Metazoa > Arthropoda > Insecta > Lepidoptera > Hesperiidae > Thymelicus > Thymelicus lineola. The sequence goes on along the minus strand of CAWVQL010000287.1, from coordinate 24,185 downwards.
TATTTATTTAAACTTTATTGAACCATACAAAATGTATTAGTACAAAAGGCGGTCTATAAAAGCATTTTTCTTACCATGTTACTGATTGCTACAAGGCCATAAATAAAATGATTAAAATTTTCAATTCTTACAATCCGGTTTCGCCATGGCGCCTATTCTAAATCATATTTTTTAATTTGCATAAAAATTGGATGCTAAACTAAGTAAAAATTTTGTATTTTTCCGTTGGTATAATAAACTATAATTATTCAATAATTTATTGAAATATAATAATAATTAGATAATGATTATTAATGGCCGGTTCCCACGACCGTTAATAGGTTAAGACAAGAAAAAAACCTGGCAAGTGCGTGTCAGGCCATGCGCAATGTAGGGTTCCGAAGTAGTAAGTTTATCGACTATTATTCATTAACTATTTATGCTAATAGCCGTGAGAGGTTTCCTTATAAATTCATCATATTATAACCTATTTTTGAGAATTTTTTCACTTGTCCAACTCCAACCGTTTAGCCAGCAGGGGGGGGACACTTGACTCTAACCAAAATTAGCACTTTAAATCCAAATAAACCGATCCCTAATTCCAAAAATGGTCTTGAAGACTCATAATTTTTAGAAGACCTTTTCAACGCTACCCCACACTATAGGATTCGCGACTAAAAAAAAATTAATCCTCACGTTACCTGTAGGGGCGGGTACCCTTAAAAAAATATTTTTCAATATTTTATTGTACGCTTCTGGAGTTTTAATAAATATGTATATCCGTGCCAAATTACAGCTTTCTAGTACTAAAAAAGTCTCGGCACTTTGCTTCAGACAGACGGACGGAGAGACGGACAAACGGACAAACGGACATAACGAAACTATAAGGTTCCGATTTTACTTCGGAACCCTAAAAAAGAGATAAATCTATTATAGTTAAAGGCTACAGGATTTAATTATGAATATTAATTAGTAGGCGGATGTCAAACTATGTACCTATAATTTTATTATAGACTAGCTGTGCCTCGTGGTTTCACCCGCGATAATTTGTGTAAAATGTTCTTATGATGTTCTAAAGCTAGGTGACGTCCGGGCTTATTTTCACGTCCGTGACACACAGGTAGAAATAGGATACATCATTATCCTGGAAAACGGGGTCAAAGTCGCGGGCAGACCGCTAGTACTATAATTATGTATAGTACTACTAATTATGTATAGTACTATAATTATGTAGTAGTATAATTATGTGTAGTTTTACAATCTCAGTGCTAGTGCAAACTAAAACGACTTTCTTCGGTAAAGGTTTAGATATACATCGAAAACATAAACTTGTATTTTCCATTGGCCTTTCATAGATCGTGATTACAATAATCTTGAAAGTTCATGCCATTTGGGTCAATATTCTATTATCAGATTGAACCGACCTAGCTGGTCAAATATAGATTTAACACTTTTGTTTCCAGAGACTGTGCCGCTTGGATTCAAATCCTGTCCTGTCATTGAAGTATAATGTCATAGAACAGACATCTCTAACAAAATGTGTCCCGCCCGGGAGGTTCCATTTTCAAAATTGAGCCCCCGTTCTCCTTTCAAAATCGAACGAATCCATTAAAGATTGAAGCCACGTGGCGCCAATGCATTGGGACATACTTGGTGTTCGCGGTGTCGGTTCTATACGCTAGTAATAATACTTCAATGTGTCCTGTATTTTAATTTTTAATGTACAAATTAAAACTTATTATCACTTGCAAAATAATTCTGCGCCTGAATTTGATCACTGTTCCTAAAGTTTAAAATAAAACGTCTGGTTATGAAACAATAATAATTATTATTATTCCTAGTTTTCCTTAAACCCTCCAAATTCCACTCCCTGCGAAACTGTAAAAGTCACCTGACATTCTACCTTTTTCATTTCAAAATACTTATAGGTATTATTTTCATAGTTTTTAAATCCTATAATTAGATATTGTTTTGTAGGATTAATTGTTTTATAGGATTAGGATAATTAGGTTATGTTTTATAGGAATATCTAATTTCCGTTCCCGGAAATGGATCGTTCATGTATGGCGCGAAATACGAAATCCAAACGGAATTGTTATTTACTCTGTGGCCACAGACCTTTCTACAAAAGGACAAGTTCTCACATAGGTCGGTAGTGTCGGTACATAATAGATCTTCTTAATAGATACTCATGTTGCACTCTCACCGATAACCTGTAACTACAGACTACAGATTTAAGTTCTGTTTTGTTCTATGATATTAAAGTAAATTAACTCTACTTCCTGGCTCTTTTTATCTCCAATTAGTTTTTACAACTTAGTACATTGAATTACAAGTTTTAAGTGAAGCAGAAGCTACTTCTGTGGTCAAAATCCGCACTTATAGTTGAAAAGCTAAACGTTTTAGCCAATTATTAATTCAACCGAACTTACGAATATTCAGTCGAATGTTCGATCAAAAATATGTCAAATCAAAACCAATATTCGTCCGAATTATTCGGTTCATTTTCACATCCTAAATTTATTCGTTTCTTAGGTATGAAAACCTGAATTGAATTGCAGTATGAAACCAGCAGGCGTGCCACCTGACGGTGAGTGGTCACCTTCGCCCATGGACATAAGCAACACCAAAGGCATTACCGCATCTCTAATGAGAAGCCAAGAATGAAGCGGAGGACCCGCATTATAGTTTAAGAGACAGAGTTATGCCTTTATATTTTATTATTAATTTCACTTACAGTAAAAAATAATAAGTTCATGAAAATTATAATCTTTTATGCAAAAATAAATTTGTTATTATTAAATTCAAACTATCCGGGGCGTGGGCCTGGAGATCTGTCACAGGTTACCCTTGGAAGGACTCCAGACTCTCACAAAGCAATAACTTTCCTCAGAACTTTAAAAAAAATTAAGGTCAAAGTCAAATGATTTATTTCGTCGTTTATTCTTATTCTGTTAACTGCGTAATTACCTAATAAAAAAAATGGTATAAATAGTTCTATGGCACTGCCTTTCAAATTCTTCAAAGTAACGCCTATATATAAGTAGTATTACTTAAAATTTATCTGCAGAAACGATCCTTTGATATACCGAGATGCCTTAGTCTAATAAGGGGCTGCAGAAAGTTGAAATAGATAGGCAATGCAACTACGGTGAATAGATAATGTTTTAGCCATAGGCGGGTCACAATCACCATATAGCTGGTGTTGTGAATGCAGAATTGGAGAAATCTTATTTTATTGCTTTTGTAAATGGAGTATAGTATACCCTGAGGATATCTGTAATCTTTGGACTCAGATACGCAAATATATCCTGAGTTTTAATACATAGTATCTTAGTATCTTATCAAGTATCTTAGGTTCACCACTGAAGGATTGTAGAGCGAGGATTTGAAGTAGCAGATAAATGAAATTATTATTTTTGAAGTTATACTTCTTTTGGCGCGATGGTGAAAAATGATGAGAGTGAATTTCTACGATGCGCGCGCACACCGACACCTAAATTCTGCATCGTGAAGTTAGCTCAATTCTGTATTTTTTCTGTATGCAAAAAAGTTTTCACAGTATTTACCTCATTACAAACGATTTTATAATCGATTGAATTGATTCATAATAATCGATTGATGGAATATAATAATATATTTTATGTATTATTTGTTAATTATAATTATAATATTAATTTATTTCTTACATGTTTTCGTATTCCATACATATTAAAACTATGTAATATATTTAGAATTACCATTCAATCGTTACGCTAATTTTATTAAATTACATTTCGAATATTTTGACATCGATTAATCGATTGACAACAAAGATGATGTAATCCCTAATAATGTCATTTTGGTAACCATAGTATTTATAAATAACACCACTGTACTGTCATATTTGTCATCGATCTTTCATGTTTCTACGCGTGGTTTTTTGTATTTTTCTATTAAATATTTTCAGCGTACCTATTTGGAGTCCTATTTACTATTGAAACTCATCGACACGCACACAGTTATTTTAATTTACTGTTGTATTCGATTTCGTACTTGTGTTTTGGTGAATGTGTTTTCGCAGTTTCGCTACAATTTCTGGCAAACCAATACTATATGAATATGGACTACTTAATCGCCTGTTTTGTGACTGACAAAGGTTCAGAATAAGTCCTGAACACTGGATAACGTACCCTATACATCTTTAGAAGATCAGTAGTTTGCTGTGGCCATACTTACAATGAGTATGTTATGGTATCTTGATTGGGCAAGGTACCAACGAAATATAGCGCCTCCTGCACAACTAGACGAACTATTAATATAAATGATAACTAATAAAATCTCTTGAAATATGCAATAGCTTTTATTATACAACAGATACAACAGATACAACAGATATGCACTTGATATAGGACTTATATATAACCCTGGAAACACAAATTTCAAAGAATTTCTTGAAGTCTATGAATCTCAACTACAACAAAGAAAAAGGACAATTGTATTTGGGGACTTCAACATCGATCTTCTGATGAAAGATAAAAAAAGTATGCAATATAAACAACTCTTAGCAGGAAATGGATATAAACTGATAAATAAAATTGCTAATAAATATTGTACCAGAGAATGTTCGACAAAAAAGTCTATCATAGATCATGTTGCAACTAATCTTAGCAAGGACAATTTTCACATGGCAATAATCGACTCACCTCTAACAGATCATAGACAGATATATATAGAATTAAAAAAATTTAACCCTCCACCAAAAAAGCGTGTGCAATATACAGCAATAGAATACGACAGATTAAATACATTACTGGACAAAACTGAATTTAATGACATTAAGAGTGAATATACTGAACTGGAAAATAAAATCAAGAATTTGATAGAACAAAGTAAAATTATAAAAACTAAAATCCTTAATCTACCCAAACAGGACTGGATAAATTCTTCAATAATTACTGCTATTAGTCAAAGAAATAGATTATGGACCGAATTTACAAAGAAACGTGATGATGATGCATTAAGATTAGAATTTAGTAACTTCAGAGAATATGTATCTAAGCTGATTCAAGATACCAAGAATACTTACTATTATGAACAATTTGTGAAGTGTAGTAAAAAACCTAAAAAAATGTGGGAACTAGTAAATACTCTGTCATGTAATAAAATTAAATTAAGCTCTGCTCCCTCAAAATTAATAATAGACTCTAATGAATTCACAAATTTAGATGACATTTGTGAAGCTTTCAACAAATATTTTTCTAATATTGGGTATGTATTAGCGAGTCAGATACCAATTTCATTTCACGAAAATATACAAACTGCTATACCAAATCAAATCTCTTCAGACGTAGAACTATCCTCTTTTGACTTCTGTACCAAGGGTGAAATCATTAAAATCGTAAACAGTCTGGACACAAACTCTAGCGCAGGTGTAGATGGTATAAACACAAAAACAATCAAATGCATAGTGAATAAAATAGCAAATAACTTAACAAGATGTTTTAATACGTTACTTCTGGAAGGAAAATTCCCAGATAGTTTAAAAACGGCTAAGGTTACACCAATATATAAGTCAGGACCAAAGACCGACCCCGGAAATTATCGACCAATATCGGTTTTGCCTGCTTTATCGAAAATACTCGAGAGAATTTTATACAATAGATTAGATAAATATTTAAATTCTATAAACTTTCTTTCTGAACGACAATACGGTTTTAGGTCAAAAAAGTAATACTCTTGCTGCAACTGTAGATTTAGTTACAAAAATAAAACATAACATAGATTGTAAAAATTTTGTGCTTGGTATATTTATTGATCTAAAAAAAGCTTTTGACACGGTTAGCCATAAATTACTATTACAAAAGCTGCAATCAATAAATATCACCGGTTCCGCTTTAAAAATGCTTGAATCGTATTTGACAAACAGATCTCAAATTGTAAAAATTAATGAACATGAAAGTTGTGCGCTACCTATAAAATATGGAATTCCTCAAGGATCGATATTAGGCCCTCTACTTTTTCTAATTTATATAAATAATATTCAGGAACTAGGATTACAGGGACATATTACACTTTATGCTGATGACACTTGCCTTTTTTATTTCGGATCTAACATTCATACACTTATCTCTCAAGCTCAAAAAGATTTAAATACACTATTTACCTGGCTACAATATAACCTTCTAACAATCAACACTTCAAAAACATGTTACATAATATTTAAATCCAAAAACAAAATTATACCCACATATGCTCCCCTTTCGATAAATAATATACTCATTCAACAAAAGCATGAGGAAAAATATCTAGGTTTAAAATTGGACCACAATTTAGGATGGAGTGCTCATATACAACATATTAAAAATAAATTATTATTACTTCTTGGATCAATTCACAACTTAAGTAAATGTATACCTAACACAATAAGACACACAATATACAACGCCTTAGTAAAGCCCCATCTACTGTACTTAATTGAAATATGGGGCAGCGCTGCAAATACTAAAATAAATGAACTTCAAGTTATACAAAATAAAATTATTAAAATTCTTTTTCGATATCCCTACCTAACACCGACACATAAAATCTATAAAGAGACGAAGATTATGAATATTAGGCAACTATATATATTTAACAATTGTATATTTGTGAGGAAATGCCTAAATAAAACGATACATACTAACATCACATTTACAAAAACAAAACCCTACAGTAAACGTCGTCGAGCTAGCCTTCTTGTTCTTCCCAAAGTAAGAACTAATTATTATGGAAAGAGAACTGTTACCTTTGAGGGAGCGCAGCTATATAACAAGTTACCAGAAACAATTAAAAATGTACACCCATTCAAAGCATTTAAGTTTAAATTGGCTGAACATGTTATGTCGAATTACACTATTAAATATTCGTAAATAAATGCTTTGGATGAGTACCTACTGTATACTGTATTAATTGGCGGATATAGTAAAATGTATATTTAATTACTTAGTTCTAGCTATTGTTCTCAAGTAAGTGGCGTTTGTCTTTTTTGAGAATAAAGATTCTATAAACATACAACCTTTTTATGACATTCGTTTTGGGTAAAAACCATTTAAGTAGTAGATAGTATAAAAGACACCCGCCAACTTAGTTTTAACCATTAAACTCGTAGATTCTATTGGCAAGTCACGTATTAATTTTGGGATTTTATTATAGAAATGTACACCAAGCCCTATGAAAGATCGTTGCACTTTACTTTGGCGGAACGAAGGCGTAATTAATTGATACATTCTTTTTGTTTGGCGATTATTAATATCAAAATTTTGTTTATACGCGTTTATATTCTTCCTTATAAAAACTACATTATTAATTTATTAAGTTGGTTAACCTTAGCTGTGTGTTGTAATGTTTAGTTTGTACGATTCCCTAACATGAAATATTACATGTTTCTTCTGATGTATATAAATATTATTTACTAGGTTGATCCAAAAGTAACGATAGTAAAAATGATACACGTTCAAATAAAATAATGTATTATTTTACAGTCTCCTAACTAATCAGTTCACATTCTCGGTAGTTATATTAAAATTACAACAAATTGAATTGCTTTAAATTGGGTTGGCATACGAATGATCCAAACGCACGCCTAATGATAAATAATCACTATCGGACGAACATGAATCATCAAAACTGCTCTCAGATTCCGTATCACACTCGTCTTTCAATTCTATAATAAATTTATCAATTTCCGCGTCTAAGCTTCCATCCATTTTACAAAACTTATCCTCAATATGTCGCACATGTTTTATACGCAGTCTGGTTTTTTGTATTTTTTAATTTTTTTGTGTGTAATAGACCTATAATTGATTCAGTTGGAAAAAATATTAGAACACGATTTCGTGAGCCATGACCACGTTTTATGCTATAATATGTACCTACATTTGCCCAAAATTCTTCTGTATTTTCATTGAGCGACTCAGTTTCTTTTGTTTTTTGTATTTATAACACTATTTTCTATTTTAATTTTCAATATTATATTACATTGGTAGAAAATGCAAAAAATCGGGAGAAACGGTCGCTAAAACGGGATAACGGGAGACGATAACCAAAATCAGTAGATCTCCCGATAAATCGGGAACTTTTACAACACTCGTCACTTGACAGCAAGTAATGCTAATCTAATGGGAAGGTAATGACAGCTTGTCAGAGGTAAAATAACTGTAAACGGACTGTAGTAGTAAATAGTAATCGATACTTGTCTTTGGGACTAGGAGCACATTCTTTTTCTCTCCTTAATCTGTATTAAAGTTTATAAAGAAAATAAATTATTCTTCAACTGAACTGAATAAAATCTTTCATTCCCTCCCCCCACAAAAACTGGTTTTATTTATTTATTTATTTATTTAACACTTTATTGATTGTACACCATACAATAATATACATAAGAGCACCAGGGCCGTGCCTGGGTATATGGCCGCCTGCGTGCCAGTCTGTATGGCCGCCCCCAGGATAACATTAAAAAAAACTACTTTAATTTTTAATGTTTATTATTTTACACAGGGCATCAAACCGGGAAAAAAATCAGTTTTTGGTTAACCGAAATCGAGAACGAAAAAAAATATTGGTTTTGTTCCCAAAACCGGTTTCTGAAAAGAAAAACCGGCTAAAAACCGGTTTTATGAGATTTATATGTTTGGATGAAATTTAAGAAAAAAAAATGCACAAAATAAACATTTTTTTATTTAAAATTTAAACAAAAATAATAACATGAAAAAATTATGGTATTGGTTTTATAATCACAGACAAAATTATCAAACATAAAGAACAAGGAATAACCCTTAAATCTATACTAACATATTAGGATAACAAAGCTCAGTGGCCAATGGCAGATCTGGGCTGACTTGCAACTTGGGAGGTATACAAAATAGAATTAATTTACTTACTTTAATAATAACATGAAAAAAAGTAATTATGGTATTGGTATTATAATCACAGACAAAATTATCAAACATAAAGAACATAGGAATACGATAATTTAAAATCCTAGGTGTCGCTCAGTGACAATTTAAAATTATTTGATTTTAAAAAATCAAATCTTACGTATTATTTATTGATATTGAAAATAGTAAAGGTTTTTGGTTAATTAACCGGTTTCATAAAATTATTTCGGTTAGGTTACCGGCTAATTAGGGAAATCTTTCAATCTTTCAATTATCGCGATTGAAAGTGAAATTGCTGAATCTTCACGAAGCAATTATTAAATAAAGTACATATTAAAAGTTAATCCTACGGGATTTTTTACTGACAAAATCGTCAATTGCTTCGTGAATATTTAAAGATTCAGCAATTTCACTTTCAATCGCGATAATTGAAAGATTGCTCATACGTTCTTGCGTCATGGAAGTACGTAGGTAATTTTTATGATTTTCAATTTAGAAAAACTACGTTCTCCAGACGCAACTGATACAGGCATGGTCAATAATAGTTTTAAGCTTGTAGATACATTTGGAAATGAATTTTGTAAATTGTGTTTGTACAAATACTTTAGGAGTTCTTCGGGTTGTTTCCTATCTTTTATAATTATTTTCAATGAAATTAACTCTTCGTATAATTCTGCTCCGTTTATGTCGCACGATTCGCCATCCTTGAATTTATTATGAAAGTCGAAGCAACTTTTTTTTATGTCGTCCTCTCCTATTTCAACAAATTTATATAAAAATCCGAAAGACTGTTCGAAATTGGATAATGTTTCAAATCGGGTAGTAACAGATGAAATGGCTGTATCCAATATTACATAGAAAAAATAATTTTGAAATTTTCTTTAGCAGTTAACTGAATATCCTCATCTCCTTCATAGTCAAATTGTTTTCGCTTATGGCGTCGACGTAGATTAATTTCAACAGGAAATTCCGGTTGTATTTCAAGTGATTCACATAATTCATCAGCAATTTTCAAACTATGCACTAGAGCGATAAAGACGAGTATATTTAACGTTGTCCGACCGCGGGGCGCCGCGAGGACGATGTTAACCACTACTACCAATACTACAACGACCTAATCAGTTTTTATACATTTCTTATTTCCGAGAAACTCTTTTTAGATAGATTAGATTAGAGAAACTGTTTTTACTTCGTATCTTAATGAAAACAAACCGATTGTATTTTTGCCCAGTAAACAACTTGTAACGATTTGGCCGCCTCTTAATTTCGGCCGCCTGCGTGCGGTGCACGCAATGAACGCCCGTCAGGCACGGCCCTGAAGAGCACAAGAAAAAAAAAAAAAAAAAGGGGTGCGTGTACTTTTGTACGCGCGTGAGAAGTTATACTTCTTTGACATGAAAAAAAAATCAAAAAACAATATTAAAAAAACATTGTTCAAAATACAATATTCAAAAACAGCAATACTAAAAATAAAAATGAAATAATATTTTGAAATAATTTAATTTACGAATCTCTATAGCCAAACTATATGTGTTAAGCGCCATCTGTGATTAATTTTGTAGTATATTCTAATATTACTTTGCTACGTATCGTAATAGTTCTCGTAATAAAACATAGATGGTGCTTTACAATTGCAAAAACAAATCAATTGTAAATCTTTTTTTTTCTGTTTTTACAATTGTAAAAACACCATCTATGTTCTATTACGAGAACTATTACGATACCATGCTGTAAAACCAGTTTTTGTGGGGGGGAGGGAATGAAAGATTTTATTCAGTTCAGTTGAAGAATAATTTATTTTCCGACAGGCATTAAACTTTAATACAGATTAAGGAGAGAAAAAGAATGTGCTCCTAGTCCCAAAGACAAGTATCGATTACTATTTACTACTACAGTCCGTTCACAGTTATTTTACCTCTGACAAGCTGTCATTACCTTCCCATTAGATTAGCATTACTTGCTGTCAAGTGACGAGTGTTGCAAAAGTTCCCGATTTATCGGGAGATCTACTGATTTTGGTTATCGTCTCCCGATATCCCGTTTTAGCGACCGTTTCTCCCGATTTTTTGCATTTTCAACCAATGTAATATAATATTGAAAATTAAAATAGAAAATAGTGTTATAAATACAAAAAACAAAAGAAACTGAGTCGCTCAATGAAAATAAGAAGAAAAAGAATTTTGGGCAAACGTAGGTACATATTATAGCATAAAACGTGGTCATGGCTCACGAAATCGTGTTCTAATATTTTTTCCAACTGAATCAATGATAGGTCTATTACACACAAAAAAATTAAAAAATACAAAAAACTCGACTGCGTATAAAACATGTGCGACATATTGAGGATAAGTTTTGTAAAATAGATGGAAGCTTAGACGCGGATATTGATAAATTTATTATAGAATTGAAAGACGAGTGTAATACGGAATCTGAGAGCAGTTTTGATGATTCATGTTCATCCGATAGTGATTATTTATCATTAGGCGTGCGTTTGGATCATTCGTATGCCAACCCAATTTAAAGCAATTCAATTTGTTGTAATTTTAATATAACTACCGAGAATGTGAACTGATTAGTTAGGAGACTGTAAAATAATACATTATTTTATTTGAACGTGTATCATTTTTACTATCGTTACTTTTGGATCAACCTAGTAAATAATATTTATATACATCAGAAGAAACATGTAATATTTCATGTTAGGGAATCGTACAAACTAAACATTACAACACACAGCTAAGGTTAACCAACTTAATAAATTAATAATGTAGTTTTTATAAGGAAGAATATAAACGCGTATAAACAAAATTTTGATATTTAATAATCGCCAAACAAAAATAATGTATCAATTAATTACGCCTTCGTTCCGCCAAAGTAAAGTGCAACGATCTTTCATAGGGCTTGGTGTACATTTCTATAATAAAATCTCAAAATTAATACGTGACTTGCCAATAGAATCTACGAGTTTAATGGTTAAAACTAAGTTGGCGGGTGTCTATTATACTATCTACTACTTAAATGGTTTTTACCCAAAACGAATGTCATAAAAAGGTTGTATAATAAAAGCTATTGCATATTTCAAGAGATTTTATTAGTTATCATTTATATTAATATTTCGTCTAGTTGTGCAGGAGGCGCTATATTTCGTTGGTACCTTGCCCAATCAAGATACCATAACATACTCATTGTAAGTATGGCCACAGCAAACTACTGATCTTCTAAAGATGTATAGGGTACGTTATCCAGTGTTCAGGACATATTCTGAACCTTTGTCAGTCACAAAACAGGCGATTAAGTAGTCCATATTCATATAGTATTGGTTTGCCAGAAATTGTAGCGAAACTGCGAAAACACATTCACCAAAACACAAGTACGAAATCGAATACAACAGTAAATTAAAATAACTGTGTGCGTGTCGATGAGTTTCAATAGTAAATAGGACTCCAAATAGGTACGCTGAAAATATTTAATAGAAAAATACAAAAAACCACGCGTAGAAACATGAAAGATCGATGACAAATATGACAAATAGTACAGTGGTGTTATTTATAAATACTATAGTTACCAAAATGACATTATTAGGGATTACATCATCTTTGTTGTCAATCGATTAATCGATGTCAAAATATTCGAAATGTAATTTAATAAAATTAGCGTAACGATTGAATGGTAATTCTAAATATATTACATAGTTTTAATATGTATGGAATACGAAAACATGTAAGAAATAAATTAATATTATAATTATAATTAACAAATAATACATAAAATATATTATTATATTCCATCAATCGATTATTATGAATCAATTCAATCGATTATAAAATCGTTTGTAATGAGGTAAATACTGTGAAAACTTTTTTGCATACAGAAAAAATACAGAATTTAGCTAACTTCACGTTGTAGAATTTAGGTGTCGGTGTGCGCGCGCATCGTAGAAATTCACTCTCATCATTTTTCACCATCGCGCCAAAAGAAGTATAACTTCAAAAAGAATACAAAACAATGGGCGACCTTATCGCTTTGTAGCGATTTCTTCCAGGCAACCCAGCAGTAGCAAGGAAACAGCAAGAATATAAATTGGGTATAGGCGTACCTCCAAATGACAAACAAAACATACTAATAATAATAATAATAAAAAAAAAAAAAAAAAAAAAAGCAGTGAATGAAGGTTAATGAAAGCCAAGGAAAGGAAAAAAGAAAGGATGATGACAATTTAGGAAAGAAGGTAATATTCTTTAAGTAGCTTTTTAAAAGAAAACACAGATTCAGCTTTTCTTATCGGTATGGGTAGTGAATTCCAGAGACGTATAGATGTGAGAGTGAAAGATTTATGATAGAATGAAGAGGTGTGTGAAGGGACTTGTAAAGTAAGATTGTTGGAAGAACGAAGTAAGTGATTGTGGGACAGATGAAGATATTCAAAGTTGTCACGGAGATATGAAGGAGCTAACGAGTTAAATAACACAGAGTACAGAGTAGAAAGTATGTGAGCATTCCGGCGAAGGCGGATAGGGAGCCACTTGAGTTTTACAGCATGGTATCGTAATAGTTCTCGTAATAGAACATAGATGGTGTTTTTACAATTGTAAAAACAGAAAAAAAAAAGATTTACAATTGATTTGTTTTTGCAATTGTAAAAACACCATCTATGTTCTATTACGAGAACTATTACGATACGTAGCAAAGTAATATTAGAATATACTACAAAATTAATCACAGATGGCGCTTAACACATATAGTTTGGCTATAGAGATTCGTAAATTAAATTATTTCAAAATATTATTTCATTTTATTTTTAGTATTGCTGTTTTTGAATATTGTATTTTGAACAATGTTTTTTTAATATTGTTTTTTGATTTTTTTTTCATGTCAAAGAAGTATAACTTCTCACGCGCGTACAAAAGTACACGCACCCTTTTTTATTTATCAATAGCAATAAAACTATCAACATAGTGGGCTAAACAAATAAAATTAAAATCAACAAGAACAAAACTTGACGACCCGCGTGGCGCAATGCCATGGTAAATGCCACGCTGTTCAAAGGATCCTGAGTTCGATTCCCAGCGAGTCAGAATTTAAATTTCTGTTCTTTCACGTGTGTGTGTTCCTGTCTTTGTGTGTTGTCCATGGCACCCACGACACAGGGAATCTTAGTGTGCAGCTATTAATGTGAAGAGAGTTATTTATAAAAGTTTTCGACAGCGTTTTTGTTTTCTACGACACCATACACTGACCATAGCCTAGAAATAAACCAATTCTTCTTATCTATCTTCCTTTTTTAGCTTTGTTGGATTGTATAGAAACCATGATCCATGCAGCAGAGTCGCCACTCGCCATCCAAATATGCACAATTCGGGATAAGTTAAGTTTTAAATCATAACCCTCATTTTAAAATTCCACATTTCGACTATGTTATAAGAAAGTGAAGTACCTCTATTTTCCGTAGACATTCTGACTTAGTTACCTACGTGATAAGTGATCAGATAAGAGCCAAACTAAAATTATAAAAGAAAAAGTTATTCATAATGGAGCCTTTAATACAATGGCCGGAAGATAGAAACGGTACCATCCACAGGTACCATCCCTCGCAATGACGATGACCCCACGTAACAATACTTGACTGAGAGTAATTAGTACAAAAACACTTGAATAGCTTTCTAAATTGGAGTATTGTGTAGGTACAATTAGTAATGAATTATCATTTAATTTAACATTAAATACTTAATAGAGCCATTTATGTTTCTAGTTTCCTACGTCCCTAGCAAGGGATTATTCAAGATAGATAGTAATATCTAGAGCTAATTACGATTTAGATGTAAGCAAAATAAATCGCTCAAACACGACGAAAATCTTTACATATTAAAATGTATACCTATAGATTGTAGATAATTCGCACCCTCAGTAGAAAAAAGGCATAAGTTGAAAATTGCAATTTTACAGGAGAGCAAAAAAACTGTTAAAATATCAGTAAGTAGTCAAAGGAATTTAAATTACGATTTCTTGCACAAAACCGTCAAAATTAATGATAAAAATTTGAAAAAAAAATGAGCACATGTGCAGGTTTTGTCCCTCTTTCCAATCATATTAATAACTAAAATTATTATTATTTATTAGTATTCTCTAAATGCATAGCTTTAATAGCGGTAATAAAAATTGACGTTTTATGGTAATGCAGGCAAGATAGATAGAACCTACAGAGCTCATTTAAATTGGCTCGTTATTATACTAAGGAATAATTCAGATCGCCTTTACGTTTCACTGAATACAGATTTACCTACCTTATCGATACTTGGGCCCTTACGACATACATTTTGCGGTGATTGTAATAAATGCGTTTGAATCCAACCTTCTAATTAATGAACTTGTTCAGTAAATTCTGTAATCCACCTGAAGGTCCAGTTTACAAGATTACCGTAGTAAAATATTATGATACCATAGTGTAGTTACTTTCAGTGGTCCGTAGTCTTTAATGACGGTAAATAAATGCCTTTATTTGGTCTTGGTCAAATGGGAAGACAACTAACACACGTAACTATAATAATAATAATAATTTCATCCCAATAGCCCAGTATTATTGTAGGTATTTTTTTTGTAGATTTAAAATAGTTGCTGTGCATACGGTGGGGACTATCTTCGGGTCAGACTGTGCAATAGAGGACAGTATCCACCTTGTGTCCAACACACGCAAAGGGGCCTGGCCTCTACGTGTTGGACTAGTGTCGCCACACAAGCCTACTAAGTACTAAATTACCGGGTTCACCCGAGATTCTAGTGAGATACAAAATAATAATAACTAGTATCATCTACCTATTATCTTAAACAAACGGGAAGATCTGTTTTTGAGCAAAAAGACAGCATACCTTTTTTTAGCGCTTCGCGTAAAACTTGAAAAGCTAATCCTACGTTGCTACGTTGGCTAGGTGAACGAAACAGTTGTTAGACTGTGACATTACACAATACCTACTAATAACTAACAACGCTGTCTGTAGTTAATCAAAGCACTCAATAACTACTTACACACCCGATATTATTCAAACAAGATGAATTAATAATGATCAAACGGGGTTTATAATGAATGTGAAATAAATAAATGTTTTCATTTCATCATTCGTATCTTTATTTTGTAGTGCTTGAAGGAATATGATCACAAGGTGTAACTATTCTACACTTCCAGAACTGGGCTATGATCTTCTATGAGAGAAGTTCCCTGATATTTAGAAGGTGTCAGGGGTGAATAGATAGCTAAACTTACAGGTTTCCTTACCCAGTTCAATCTGATCTGTGACTCACCCATCACCCATGCATGGTGATACAGTCTTTTTTCGCCAAATTAGGTAACCAGGGGTAGGGCAAAAGCTTTTCTCTTCTTCTAGACCGTGAAATGAGTTCACGTTGTTCGGTCATATTGTCGGAGAGGAGAGGTAGAAATAAATAATGCGCTACGCATTCTTGATGACTTTGGTGTTACTGAGGTCTAGGCGTCAGCTACCATCAGATCCGTCTGCTCGTTTAACAGTATGGGCATATAAATTGAGAAGCTCCTGGATTTTTATGCTTACCCGTACGTACCCACTTTTGTCCATAATAAATTCTGACTTTTAACAATCCGCTGTTCAACATGAATTGGATTTTAACTGTTTGTATAGAGATAGCAGCAACAAAGGGTTTTACACTTCGCTTCACAAACTACGGCCCGAGTTTGCGTATGCCAGTATAATTATAATTACGCATTGTATGCGTGGTATTAACCATAGGGTAAGAATTTATAGAGAATTTGCGGAGAATGTAGGTATTCAGAATAATTATGTACATAATTATAAATCTGTTTGTATTAAATAAATGAAAAAAAAATCATTCAAATTCATGATTACTTACAAATTACAATATAAAAATGTTATAGGTACGTAGCCAAATAAAATAATCATACCTTACGACCAAGTAATACACCAATAAAACACAAAGCAAAGGAAAAAAATTCGCCCGAACAGGGACTTGAACCCTGGACCCTTGGATTAAAAGTCCAATGCTCTACCGACTGAGCTATCCGGGCACATATAACTACGAGAAAACTCTTTCAACATGATCACAGAAATAATTATAATAATGATCAAAATCATAATATCTTCAATCAGATAAATAGTATTAATCTGATTAATTACCTGCATAAAAGTTAATTGGTTACATTCAACTCTACTTACGGGGCAGTAATAGTACAAGTAGGTATGTAGTTTGATGTCGGAAAAAAGCAAACACTATCAAGAGATTATGCTTGTAAAAATAAGTATTTTATTATGAATTTACTGTTAACAAACAACATGTACGCTTGAAGGTAGGTTAGCTGATAGGTCCTATGAATAACTACCATAATAAAATTAATTTGGGTGAGAATAAAAAATGAAAGTTTATTTTTAAATTGGTTCAAATGGATATTATTGCATATTAGCATTGCATATTAGGTAATAATTAAGTGCCCTTACCATCATAGACTTCATTGCCGCTTATCATCAGGTGAGATTGCAGGTAAGCATTAATTAACTATTTTTATGAAATAACCGGCAAACGAGCTGACGATCCACCTGATGGTAAGTGGCTATCGTGTCGCCCATGAACATCGTCAACACCAAAGGCATTACTGATGCGTTCCCGACCAAGAAAGAAAGAAGAAAAAGGAAGAAAGAACCAGCTCTCAAGCCCCCAGCCGGAACACAACGGGTCGTTTGGCGGCTGACTCATGTCAACAGGACAAGTGGGAATAAACGATGCTCTAGGGTGGTAGCTATCCAGGCGAACCCCTAGAGAAATAATAATAGTAATAATGGTATTAATTATGAATTAAAATCAATATTATCAATGTAATCGGCTAAAACTTATCACATCTAAAAAATACAAGAGGATAACTTCCTCTTGGTTTGGTGGTTACGTTTTGCTGAATGGACCTTCATAGTTAGCTTATTGCATTAATTAACCTGTGTTCCCACCAATCCATCCATGTGTTTCACCATCTTTTGATTGCTTTGCTACAATCCCATATACCTATATATGTAGCAGAAGGAGGTATTCTATGGTATTGGTTATGAAATGATATTCCTTTTACTTTGCACCATGATATATTTCCAGTTCTCCTAACATTCACATCAATATTCCAAAGTACTTCAACACTACGTGATCAATAATAATCTGTTCTACATTCTTGACAATTCTCTAATCTAAATATGACATGACATTTCTTATATGCCAGCCTCTGCATCAGGCAAGCGCTGTAGAATAATGGTCATAGCACACATATCAACTCGTAAACGGAACGTAAACGTATCAACTCTTGCATGTCAGTATTCTTTGTATGAAACTCCCTACTGTAAAGCACACTTATCGGATCCGTAACGTAATCGCCTCGCCTCGAGACAAGCTCACGAACCGCGGTACGGTGCGTGGACGACTTGCCGTACCCGCGCTTACGTCTCACCGTACGCTATCCGTCGACTTTCCGTTTCCTCGTGCACGCCCTGCGCCGCGGCTACCGCTGCGTCGGCGAACTGCTGTCATTCATTCCGTCAACCAGCGGCCGGCGAGCCGTAAGCGCGGCGTCGCCTAGCCGTAAGCGCGGCGTCGCCTAGTCGTAAGCGCGGCGTCGCCTAGCCGTAGCCGAGCTTACGTTAGGTTGACGGCGAGGCGATCCGGTGCCGATCCCTTTCCGAGTTGATAGGTGCGCTACGACCATTAAGAGGTCCGTCCCTGGACCTTCACTGGAGATTCATGGCCTCACCGATACGGCTATCCTGACGTGCGCTCGTCCTCGTGCGCGGATTAATTTATCTTGGTACGTCATCACTGGATCAAAGCATGTGGTCTGCTCTAACTGCTGGGTCCGAAACACGTTGTTTTTGTGTTCACTCACGCGGCCATCGCTGACGACCCGCACGGCCTCGTGTGGATAATAAGAATTCTGTAAAAATAGTCTCAACAGTATCTTGCTCGGCTATTCTGACTACATTAACCTCACTCATATTCATTTTTATCATTCATCATTATTAATTTATAGTCAAGAATAATTCGCTCATTAAGTCTGATATTTTTTAAATGTGGACACTTAAAACATAGTGGAGAGAACTATGGTCTGGCCATTTGGTTACCAATCTGGTTCATAAAACTCTACGAAACGTCGCAATTATGTCATTGTCGTCTGGTCCGGTTCAAACCCTGCAGACTCCTGGCCCAGTCTCTCCAAGACTCTTCAGGTACATCGCCCCTTCAGTTCTATGCTGGCCCGGACTCTATTCACACTTCTTTCCTTTTTTTCCTTAGCTTATTGCATTAATTAACCTGTGTTCCCACCAATCCATCCATGTGTTTCACCATCTTTTGATTGCTTTGCTACAATCCCATATACCTATATATGTAGCAGAAGGAGGTATTCTATGGTATTGGTTATGAAATGATATTCCTTTTACTTTGCACCATGATATATTTCCAGTTCTCCTAACATTCACATCAATATTCCAAAGTACTTCAACACTACGTGATCAATAATAATCTGTTCTACATTCTTGACAATTCTCTAATCTAAATATGACATGACATTTCTTATATGCCAGCCTCTGCATCAGGCAAGCGCTGTAGAATAAAGAGGTCCGTCCCTGGACCTTCACTGGAGATTCATGGCCTCACCGATATATACATAAGTGCCCATTTGTTCCTAGTCCATGAATATATTTTTCTACTACAACACCGTAGAAAACATTACATAGTAGGTACGCAGCGTAATTAAAAAAGTAACAGTTACTTTCGCCCGCATTTTCCCAAGCGTAGTAAACACCGCTAACAGTTAAATGCATTTAGTTTATTAGTACGTACAGTTTAGTACAGATAAATAAACCCACTTAGATACTTGGCATCGTTATTGGATCATAATGTTATATGGTAGCGTAACCAGGATTTACTGTCAATTATCGGATAATTTCCGTTACATATTCCAGGCAGTGGCGTAGCTACCATGAGGCTAGACAGTGCCATGCACGGGGGCCCCAAAGCTCAGAGGCCCTCCTTATCCTGACCAGCAAAGGTATTGATATAGCTAAAAACTCTCCCTCCTTCGGAATGTAAATAAAATAGGCTGCATTGCAATACGAGCTTAATCATGGAAACACAATAAATAATTATAGTAGATTACCAGCTACTAGCATAGCGTCTGTGTCCAGGTCAACTGGCAGATCTCGGGAAATGGCTCAAGCTCCCTCCCCCAAAATCTTCTACATCCGTTCCACAGCTTGTTTAAGATAACAAAAATTGGTTCAAGCTCTTCTCCCAAACGTAATATCTCCTCTGTCCTCACCACTGTCCACTGTCTCGTTGTATCCCTCGCAACATTGACGTAAAATGGGCACTGTGACCGTCGCCCTGACTATGTCATAAGACCTTGTAAGTATTAAATTATCTGAGCGCACTTTTTTGAAACAAGTAAACGAGCCAATTAATGGTTTAGTGATCTCTTTCGCCTAAGGACATCAATAATGCGTCAAAGAGTTAGAACCGCATTACGCCTGGCACTGCGACGAAATCCGTAAAAAATTGCTCGCCGAGTTGGAATTAAATCGACTTTATCGTGATTACCTTAGAACTGACACGGTGTCGGCATCTAAGCCCTTAAGCTGACTCTGCTACAATATAATAAATGCTTCTTGGACTAATGACATTGATCTTCATTATAGGTACTTAAAGTGGATTGCTCTTTACAAATTTACCGTTTTAGTGTCATCATTTTACCTTATCTTCTCGTTAAATCATTGATTAGTCAATTAATCATAATACCATTAACGGTGTCGGAATCAGCGATGATTTTATCAGAATGATTTGAGAATCAGTGCGATGAATGGTGATAAATGAGAAGCCTCTTTACACCAGTGATCGTGGCGACAGTGGTTGCAGAGAAAGCGTTGCCGCCGGCACAATGCCCTTCGCGCCAGAACCTGCGAACTTTGACCTGCGCTCCACAATAAATCTGTGAACCACTTCCCTAACGCAATCACTCCGAAATTGGCTGTAACTGCATTGTCCCACGGGTATGAAATTCAAATGCTCGCTTTCGTGGAACATAATTTATTGGCAGGTAATAGGAGTGGAGATAGTTTGTTCAGGAAATATTTTGTGATTATTTACGACATATTCACCACGGGGATGTCATCAGCTGATGTGGTACATTTTACAGTGGAGGGGAAATAATTTGTTATTAATGGCAATACCCAGCGAACGAACAGACGTTTGTATCCATGGAAAGGAAATTCCGTAAAGTTATGTTGCCATTGCTGCCACCATGCCAGGGTAGCACTGAAATGTAGCACTGTGGAACCGCCAAACCGGGTGTTGGCCTTATCGGAGGATGGGGAATAGTGCATGTACCTACCTACTTATTATTTATAAATATTTTGTTCTGTACAGGATCCCTGGAATAAATGTCTTTCTGCCTTCCTGCAGCAATCTCGTTCTACGGGAACGTTTTTTTACGGGATCACACAAAACGGACAATGGTTTGTGGCTTAATCTAGAGGGGAGAAAATAGTGCCATAACCCTTTAAAAAAGTACCTACATGCATACTTGAAAATTTTATTAAAACGCTCTTCTTTTAAAAATGGTACCTTACAGTAGCTACTTAATACATAATTACTTTGTAATATTACTGGAAATAAAAGACCTGGTGATCTTTTTTGTACCTAAATCTTTATTATTTGTATTGTAAATTAAGAAACATTGGGAACAAACCCAGGCTTATTTTCCCACCGGGAACAGGCCTAATTATAGTGGATGTACGAGAACCTTTTCAAAGTTATCGACAGTCAGCATGAAAGGTTGCTCCATATTTTGTTATAGACGGCTCTATCCATAAAGAAACTCATTGTGACTCCGATGCAGAGGTGAACGACTGCGCAGCTATTACGCCGACCGCATCATTACAGCTTGCGAGCGAAGCGGCTCGCGGCTGCGGCTGCGGCTTGCGTTGTGTGCGGCTTTCTTTCTGGGTTCCGTACCAGTCATCGAATACTAGGTAAGTAAATACTATTTGGACAAACCTGTCAATTTATTTTTTTATTAAAATTTTTGACACAATAACGATGATTTTGCTTCAAATTATTCTTTTTTAGTTTTATAGTGTTCAACTCGTGCCCTATTCTATTCATAATAATAAATACGAAAACGAGGAGACGAGCAACCTGATGGTAAATGATCAACGTCGCCTAGGGTCTAGGAACATCAACCACAACAAAGGCACCACTGATACTTTGCCGAACAAGAAGAGAGAACAAATTAATAGTTTAAAAACTAAATAAACGGTTGTATAATGCCATTGTAGGTATCTACTAAAGAAAAATTGTGACCGTGTTTTGAACTATTAAGGAGTTCTCTCGTCTGGAGCCAACCCTAAAAGTATTATCAGCTCATGCTTATCATAAAAATGTATTGTTATTGGAATCATAGCAATATGTAAAATTTCAACTTCGTAGGATGAAAAGAAGTTGTCCTAATTCAGCTTGCAAGATTTGACCCAAACAAACAGGGTAAGATAAATAAAACCGTTTAAAAAAAAGTTTAAAAAGATAAGAAAATTCGTAACACCAAAGTCATCACCAAGGCATTGTCAGACCTTGACGTATCTATACCTACTTAATTATGTTACAATAATCTTTCACACAAATATCTTCCAGCTCCAGCACATCCATCGAACCCGAGACCTTTCGTTGGGCTGAAGGTTGAGAAAAGTTGTCAAAATGTAAAAATTATCTTTTATCAGAATTCCCAAGGCATACTTTCCAGTTTCCTATGGTCTAAACTCTAAAGCTATCAGATAACTTCCACAAGCCGCATCCGCACGACGCAAGCCGCAAGCCGCACTGCGACGCTGCAACCACAAGCCGCAATTCCGAAGCCTACGAGTACAGCCAGGGAGAGCGGGAGTAAGTACTCACCACTACGATACTTTTATACTTTTTACTGATCAGTCATTTAAACACTGGATAGGCTATCATAGTTCTTATTTCAGCAAACGATCAGGCGAGAAGTACCTATAGAATCACTGTGCTCTATTGTGACTTATGAAATTCAGTTAGGTACAACATAATTATTATCATCCCCGTTTCAAAAATTGTCACAAAATCCAAAGGGACACGCATTATAAAATTTGCGTACCTACCTACCTACTTCCTTTTCCACGCCATTAGGTACTCAACTTCAATAATCATAAAATTTAGTTCCTGCAAAATCCACAAGATGGCGTTTAATAATCTCACAATAAAACCAGTTGGCGGAGAACAGACAGCGTATCCAGTGTATTTTTATGTAGAGATCGGTGTAGTTTTTACTATCAACCTTATTATTGTTGGAACGTGAAAGTTCCGATGACTACGTGCTAGATAAAAGGGTTAAAAACTGGTTTACGCTTGCTTTGTTTACGACACGGTGAATAGAAAAATCTGATCGAGTTATTTCGCTGCGGTTTTTATAGCTCTTGATAGAACTGGTAGCATAACGTAATAACCTATATAATGGAGTTTGTAATCATTTTATTGTCGGAGATGACCACGACTTTGGTAAATTACTCTCATCAATGGTATAAAAACCTTGTACAGTGGGCTACAGAACAGGTTGAGCGATATTAATGCACTTTAATGTACCTATCCATCTAATCCCTTTTACATAGTATGGTATGTCATTTAGATTTACTACATTACTCAACAAATATTAGAATACCCGCCGGGTATTACCCGGCGTGTGCTATTACAGTAAAAGAATTTTATGGGAAAAGTTGAAAATCGACTTCGTGAATGGACCGAATGTGCCTAATATGCATTTAGTAATCTCAAACCATCTTTGCAACCATCTTTCAAATGAAGCCTCTATGGTAGGACTACCAGATGAAAAAATGAAAAGTCCGGAGAAAAGGCCTGATTTCCATTGAATGATCCTGAGATTTTTTCATTTTGAGAATTTTCTCCGAAACCGACTAACGGTGTCTTCACTTCGAGATAATATATTTTTAATTCAATATAATTTGAAGAGTTTTACGTGTGGGGCATTTTATAAATGAAAAATTAAAGAAAAAAACCTTACCTTACTTAAAAAGGTATCTTATTTGTTCATTTATTTATTTATTTATTAAGGTCGCCAACATTCCATACATCATTACATTTTAAGTTTACAATACATAAAAATACAGGGTACGTGTTGGAATAATTATAGGCAACGACATATTTAAGTATGATAAAACTGATTAATTAAGTACCTACTTGGATAAATAAAAATTGATTTTAATTGTGCAA
>CAWVQL010000286.1:52500-63934 GCA_963932265.1 Thymelicus lineola | reverse complement strand
CCTTTTTTGAAGTTGGTTAAGAATAATAAATCAATCCCGAAATGAATTTCTGTTTACCATTAATTACCTATTTTTTAAAGTAATATTTGAACAAAATACCAAGATAAAGTTTCGTCAAAACTTAGCCAAGTTACGAAGGTAAACTACATTAGCTGTTCATATAAAACTTTTCGAATAAGCCCTTAAAAGTTTTGCATTTTCATCGGCCATGTTTACAAGCAGAAATGAATTACAGCGTCTATTGCCTCTGCCCTCTAGCTACTGACGTCATTGGTTCGGTTCCAAAGAACTTTTCAGACACGAAGTTTGGCTCAACAAATATTTTTACTAAACTTAACTGTCACAAGAATAAACGGAAAGAAAGAAAGAAATGATTTATTTTGTTAAGCAAAATGCAACAGGTTGTAAATTGTCATTTAATACAGCAATTTAACAGTTATAATTTATTTAAAACAAAACCTGCTGCAGCACTGCTCAACAAATTACATAGATAAGCACTCAGCATAATGCCCCGGAGAACGACAGCTACTGGTTTTCAGAACGACCTTTTTTGTTTTTGTATTATATTTTTTGTAACCGTAGGTTTATTAATTTAAAACGACTTCAGATATTGATAGAGTTGTTAAAACAAAGTAATTTTATTTTGTTTGTAGTTTTTAAACGGTTTTACTTACGCTATTTCTTCTTCTCCTTCTTCTTCTTCTTCTTCTTCTTAGTCGTACACTCCTGGCGGAGTGGTCGTGGTCATGGATTGTCTGTCAGTTTGGTAGCAGCCTTTGCGACACTTCTCCCTATTTGTGTGGGTTAAATTTTACATATTGCTTTATTTTTGATGACAACACATTTTTGTGACAAGAATTTAGTTTAAACACATTTTAAGTTTGTTTACTTTATTTCATAGTTTTAGGTATTATTCTTTATATTAAAATACCAGGTTTGTAATACAGAACCCTTCTAAAAATTTCAACTTGCGTAATCCTCGGCTTTGTGAACTTGGCACCCGACTTTGTAAAATTTAAATTTTTTTTCTTGATTCTTATAGGTTTTAGTTTGTAGTTGATTGTAGTAACTTTTTTTTCATTTGTAGTAGCTCTAAAAAAAAATTACAGAATTTTGA
The DNA here is from genome assembly GCA_963932265.1 of Thymelicus lineola. Lineage (NCBI taxonomy): Eukaryota > Metazoa > Arthropoda > Insecta > Lepidoptera > Hesperiidae > Thymelicus > Thymelicus lineola. The sequence continues at coordinate 62,817 of CAWVQL010000286.1, read as the reverse complement.
AAAAAAACTTGGCACCCGGCTTTTGAAAAATTGAAATTTAATACTTGATTCATAAAAAGAATCGTTTGTAGTTGATTGTAGTGAAAAAATTTTTGTTTGTAGTAAAAAAAATAAAGTATTTTTTTTGCATTTTAAGTTATTGTGACTTAATATAAAAATTATTTTTTGTGTTTCTTGTATATTTTAGTATGTAGTTGATAGTAGTATTTTTCTTTTTTTTTTAAGTAGCTAAAAAAAATTTTTAAGCGATTTTTTTGTTATTTTTATTTGTAGTAGCCATTTTTTCGTTTGTAGTAACTCTTTTTCGTTTGTAGTTAGTAGTTTTCGTTTGTAGTATCAATTTTTTCGTTTGTAGTAACTTTATTTTGTTTGTAGCTAGAACTTTTCGTTTGTAGTAGTAATTTTTTTAATTGTAGTTCGATTGTAGTTAGTAGTTTTCGTTTGTAGTAGCGATTTTTTCGTTTGTAGTAACTTTATTTCGTTTGTAGTATCAATTTTTCGTTTGTAGTAACTTTATTCCGCTTTTAGTAAGTAGTTTTCGTTTGTAGCAGCATTTTTTTTGTTTGTAGTAACTTCTTTTCGTTTGTAGTTAGTGGTTTTCGTTTGTAGTAGCGATTTTTTTCAATTTTTTTGTTTGTAGTAACTTTATTTCGTTTGTAGTACAAATTTTTTCGTTAGTAGTAACTTCTTTTCGTTTGTAGTGACTTCTTTTCATTTGTAGTGACTTTTTATCGTTTAAAGTGAGTAGCTTTCGTTTGTAGTAGTATTATTTTTGTTTGTAGTAACTTTATTCCGCTTTTAGTAAGTAGTTTTCGTTTGTAGTAGCATTTTTTTTGTTTGTAGTAACTTCTTTTCGTTTGTGGTTAGTGGTTTTCGTTTGTAGTAGCGATTTTTTTCAATTTTTTCGTTTGTAGTAACTTTATTTCGTTTGGAGTATCAATTTTTTCGTTTGTAGCAACTTCTTTTCGTTTGTAGTGACTTCTTTTCGTTTGTAGTAACTTCTTATCGTTTGAAATGAGTAGCTTTCGTTTGTAGTAGTATTTTTTTTGTTTGTAGTAACTTTATTCCGCTTTTAGTAAGTAGTTTTCGTTTGTAGTAGCATTTTTTTTTGTAGTAACTTCTTTTCGTTTGTAGTTAGTGGTTTTCGTTTGTAGTAGCGATTTTTTCCAATTTTTTCGTTTGTAGTAACTTTATTTCGTTTGTAGTATCAATTTTTTCGTTTGTAGTAACTTCTATTCGTTTGTAGTGACTTCTTTTCATTTGTAGTGACTTCTTATCGTTTAAAGTGAGTAGCTTTCGTTTGTAGTAGTATTTTTTTGTTTGTAGTAACTTTATTCCGCTTTTAGTAAGTAGTTTTCGTTTGTAGTAACATTTTTTTTGTTTGTAGTAACTTCTTTTCGTTTGTAGTTAATGGTTTTCGTTTGTAGTAGCGATTTTTTTCAAATTTTTCGTTTGTAGTAACTTTATTTTGTTTGTAGTATCAATTTTTTCGTTTGTAGTAACTTCTATTCGTTTGTAGTGTCTTCTTTTCATTTGTAGTGACTTCTTATCGTTTAAAGTAAGTAGCTTTCGTTTGTAGTAGTATTTTTTTTGTTTGTAGTAACTTTATTCCGCTTTTAGTAAGTAGTTTTCGTTTGTAGTAGCATTTTTTTTGTTTGTAGTAACTTCTTTTCGTTTGTAGTTAGTGGTTTTCGTTTGTAGTAGCGATTTTTTCCAATTTTTTCGTTTGTAGTAACTTTATTTCGTTTGTAGTATCAATTTTTTCGTTTGTAGTAACTTCTATTCGTTTGTAGTGACATTTTTTCCTTTGTAGTGACTTCTTATTGTTTAAAGTAAGTAGCTTTCGTTTGTAGTAGTATTTTTTTTTGTTTGTAGTAACTTTATTTCGCTTGTAGTAAGTAGTTTTCGTTTGTAATAGTATTTTTTTTGGTTGTTGTAAGTTCTTTTCGTTTGTAGTTAGTGGTTTTCGTTTGTAGTAGCGATTTTTTCCAATTTTTTCGTTTGTAGTAACTATATTTCGTTTGTAGTATCAATTTTTTCGTTTGTGGTAACTTCTATTCGTTTGTAGTGACATTTTTTCCTTTGTAGTGACTTCTTATTGTTTAAAGTAAGTAGCTTTCGTTTGTAGTAGTATTTTTTTTGTTTGTAGTAACTTTATTCCGCTTTTAGTAAGTAGTTTTCGTTTGTAGTAGCATTTTTTTTGTTTGTAGTAACTTCTTTTCGTTTGTAGTTAGTGGTTTTCGTTTGTAGTAGCGATTTTTTCCAATTTTTTCGTTTGTAGTAACTTTATTTCGTTTGTAGTATCAATTTTTTCGTTTGTAGTAACTTCTATTCGTTTGTAGTGACTTCTTTTCATTTGTAGTGACTTCTTATCGTTTAAAGTGAGTAGCTTTCGTTTGTAGTAGTATTTTTTTTGTTTGTAGTAACTTTATTCCGCTTTTAGTAAGTAGTTTTCGTTTGTAGTAACATTTTTTTTGTTTGTAGTAACTTCTTTTCGTTTGTAGTTAATGGTTTTCGTTTGTAGTAGCGATTTTTTTCAAATTTTTCATTTGTAGTAACTTTATTTTGTTTGTAGTATCAATTTTTTCGTTTGTAGTAACTTCTATTCGTTTGTAGTGTCTTTTTTTAATTTGTAGTGACTTCTTATCGTTTAAAGTAAGTAGCTTTCGTTTGTAGTAGTATTTTTTTTGTTTGTAGTAACTTTATTCCGCTTTTAGTAAGTAGTTTTCGTTTGTAGTAGCATTTTTTTTGTTTGTAGTAACTTCTTTTCGTTTGTAGTTAGTGGTTTTCGTTTGTAGTATCAATTTTTTCGTTTGTAGTAACTTTATTTCGTTTGTAGTATCAATTTTTTCGTTTGTAGTAACTTCTATTCGTTTGTAGTGACTTCTTTTCATTTGTAGTGACTTCTTATCGTTTAAAGTGAGTAGCTTTCGTTTGTAGTAGTATTTTTTTTGTTTGTAGTAACTTTATTCCGCTTTTAGTAAGTAGTTTTCGTTTGTAGTAACATTTTTTTTGTTTGTAGTAACTTCTTTTCGTTTGTAGTTAATGGTTTTCGTTTGTAGTAGCGATTTTTTTCAAATTTTTCGTTTGTAGTAACTTTATTTTGTTTGTAGTATCAATTTTTTCGTTTGTAGTAACTTCTATTCGTTTGTAGTGTCTTCTTTTCATTTGTAGTGACTTCTTATCGTTTAAAGTAAGTAGCTTTCGTTTGTAGTAGTATTTTTTTTGTTTGTAGTAACTTTATTCCGCTTTTAGTAAGTAGTTTTCGTTTGTAGTAGCATTTTTTTTGTTTGTAGTAACTTCTTTTCGTTTGTAGTTAGTGGTTTTCGTTTGTAGTAGCGATTTTTTCCAATTTTTTCGTTTGTAGTAACTTTATTTCGTTTGTAGTATCAATTTTTTCGTTTGTAGTAACTTCTATTCGTTTGTAGTGACATTTTTTCCTTTGTAGTGACTTCTTATTGTTTAAAGTAAGTAGCTTTCGTTTGTAGTAGTATTTTTTTTGTTTGTAGTAACTTTATTTCGCTTGTAGTAAGTAGTTTTCGTTTGTAATAGTATTTTTTTTGGTTGTTGTAAGTTCTTTTCGTTTGTAGTTAGTGGTTTTCGTTTGTAGTAGCGATTTTTTCAAATTTTTTCGTTTGTAGTAACTATATTTCGTTTGTAGTATCAATTTTTTCGTTTGTGGTAACTTCTATTCGTTTGTAGTGACATTTTTTCCTTTGTAGTGACTTCTTATTGTTTAAAGTAAGTAGCTTTCGTTTGTAGTAGTATTTTTTTTGTTTGTAGTAACTTTATTCCGCTTTTAGTAAGCAGTTTTCGTTTGTAGTAGCATTTTTTTTGTTTGTAGTAACTTCTTTTCGTTTGTAGTTAGTGGTTTTCGTTTGAAGTAGCGATTTTTTCCAATTTTTTCGTTTGTAGTAACTTTATTTCGTTTGTAGTATCAATTTTTTCGTTTGTAGTAACTTCTATTCGTTTGTAGTGACTTCTTTTCATTTGTAGTGACTTCTTATCGTTTAAAGTGAGTAGCTTTCGTTTGTAGTAGTATTTTTTTTGTTTGTAGTAACTTTATTCCGCTTTTAGTAAGTAGTTTTCGTTTGTAGTAGCGATTTTTTTCAAATTTTTCGTTTGTAGTAACTTTATTTTGTTTGTAGTATCAATTTTTTCGTTTGTAGTAACTTCTATTCGTTTGTAGTGTCTTTTTTTCATTTGTAGTGACTTCTTATCGTTTAAAGTAAGTAGCTTTCGTTTGTAGTAGTATTTTTTTTGTTTGTAGTAACTTTATTCCGCTTTTAGTAAGTAGTTTTCGTTTGTAGTAGCATTTTTTTTGTTTGTAGTAACTTCTTTTCGTTTGTAGTTAGTGGTTTTCGTTTGTAGTATCAATTTTTTCGTTTGTAGTAACTTTATTTCGTTTGTAGTATCAATTTTTTCGTTTGTAGTAACTTCTATTCGTTTGTAGTGACTTCTTTTCATTTGTAGTGACTTCTTATCGTTTAAAGTGAGTAGCTTTCGTTTGTAGTAGTATTTTTTTTGTTTGTAGTAACTTTATTTCGCTTGTAGTAAGTAGTTTTCGTTATAATAGTATTTTTTTTGGTTGTTATAAGTTCTTTTCGTTTGTAGTTAGTGGTTTTCGTTTGTAGTAGCGATTTTTTCCAATTTTTTCGTTTGTAGTAACTATATTTCGTTTGTAGTATCAATTTTTTCGTTTGTAGTAACTTCTATCATTTGTAGTGACTTCTTTTCATTTGTAGTGACTTCTTATCGTTTAAAGTGAGTAGCTTTCGTTTGTAGTAGTATTTTTTTTGTTTGTAGTAACTTTATTCCGCTTTTAGTAAGTAGTTTTCGTTTGTAGTAGCATTTTTTTTTGTTTGTAGTAACTTCTTTTCGTTTGTAGTTAGTGGTTTTCGTTTGTAGTAGCGATTTTTTCCAATTTTTTCGTTTGTAGTAACTTTATTTCGTTTGTAGTATCAATTTTTTCGTTTTGTAGTAACTTCTATTCGTTTGTAGTGACTTCTTTTCATTTGTAGTGACTTCTTATCGTTTAAAGTGAGTAGCTTCGTTTGTAGTAGTATTTTTTTTGTTTGTAGTAACTATATTCCGCTTTTAGTAAGTAGTATTCGTTTGTAGTAACATTTTTTTTGTTTGTAGTAACTTCTTTTCGTTTGTAGTTAATGGGTTTTCGTTTGTAGTAGCGATTTTTTCAAATTTTTCGTTTGTAGTAACTTTATTTTGTTTGTAGTATCAATTTTTTCGTTTGTAGTAACTTCTATTCGTTTGTAGTGACTTCTTTTCATTTGTAGTGACTTCTTATCGTTTAAAGTGAGTAGCTTTCGTTTGTAGTAGTATTTTTTTTGTTTGTAGTAACTTTATTCCGCTTTTAGTAAGTAGTTTTCGTTTGTAGTAACATTTTTTTTGTTTGTAGTAACTTCTTTTCGTTTGTAGTATCAATTTTTTTGTTTGTAGTAACTTCTATTCGTTTGTAGTGACATTTTTTCCTTTGTAGTGACTTCTTATTGTTTAAAGTAAGTAGCTTTCGTTGGTAGTAGTATTTTTTTTGTTTGTAGTAACTTTATTCCGCTTTAGTAAGTAGTTTTCGTTTGTAGTAACATTTTTTTTGTTTGTAGTAACTTCTTTTCGTTTGTAGTTAATGGTTTTCGTTTGTAGTAGCGATTTTTTCCAATTTTTTCGTTTGTAGTAACTTTATTTCGTTTGTAGTATCAATTTTTTCGTTTGTAGTAACTTCTATTCGTTTGTAGTGACTTCTTTTCATTTGTAGTGACTTCTTATCGTTTAAAGTGAGTAGCTTTCGTTTGTAGTAGTATTTTTTTTGTGTGTAGTAACTTTATTCCGCTTTTAGTAAGTAGTGTTTCGTTTGTAGTAACATTTTTTTTGTTTGTAGTAATTTCTTTTCGTTTGTAGTTAATGGTTTTCGTTTGTAGTAGCGATTTTTTTCAAATTTTTCGTTTGTAGTAACTTTATTTTGTTTGTAGTATCAATTTTTTCGTTTGTAGTAACTTCTATTCGTTTGTAGTGTCTTTTTTTCATTTGTAGTGACTTCTTATCGTTTAAAGTAAGTAGCTTTCGTTTGTAGTAGTATTTTTTTTGTTTGTAGTAACTTTATTCCGCTTTTAGTAAGTAGTTTTCGTTTGTAGTAGCATTTTTTTTGTTTGTAGTAACTTCTTTTCGTTTGTAGTTAGTGGTTTTCGTTTGTAGTATCAATTTTTTCGTTTGTAAGTAACTTTATTTCGTTTGTAGTATCAATTTTTTCGTTTGTAGTAACTTCTATTCGTTTGTAGTGACTTCTTTTCATTTGTAGTGACTTCTTATCGTTTAAAGTGAGTAGCTTTCGTTTGTAGTAGTATTTTTTTTGTTTGTAGTAACTTTATTTCGCTTGTAGTAAGTAGTTTTCGTTTATAATAGTATTTTTTTTGGTTGTTATAAGTTCTTTTCGTTTGTAGTTAGTGGTTTTCGTTTGTAGTAGCGATTTTTTCCAATTTTTTCGTTTGTAGTAACTATATTTCGTTTGTAGTATCAATTTTTTCGTTTGTAGTAACTTCTATTCATTTGTAGTGACTTCTTTTCATTTGTAGTGACTTCTTATCGTTTAAAGTGAGTAGCTTTCGTTTGTAGTAGTATTTTTTTTGTTTGTAGTAACTTTATTCCGCTTTTAGTAAGTAGTTTTCGTTTGTAGTAGCATTTTTTTTGTTTGTAGTAACTTCTTTTCGTTTGTAGTTAGTGGTTTTCGTTTGTAGTAGCGATTTTTTCCAATTTTTTCGTTTGTAGTAACTTTATTTCGTTTGTAGTATCAATTTTTCGTTTGTAGTAACTTCTATTCGTTTGTAGTGACTTCTTTTCATTTGTAGTGACTTCTTATCGTTTAAAGTGAGTAGCTTTCGTTTGTAGTAGTATTTTTTTTTGTTTGTAGTAACAATATTCCGCTTTTAGTAAGTAGTATTCGTTTGTAGTAACATTTTTTTTGTTTGTAGTAACTTCTTTTCGTTTGTAGTTAATGGTTTTCGTTTGTAGTAGCGATTTTTTCAAATTTTTCGTTTGTAGTAACTTTATTTTGTTTGTAGTATCAATTTTTTCGTTTGTAGTAACTTCTATTCGTTTGTAGTGACTTCTTTTCATTTGTAGTGACTTCTTATCGTTTAAAGTGAGTAGCTTTCGTTTGTAGTAGTATTTTTTTTGTTTGTAGTAACTTTATTCCGCTTTTAGTAAGTAGTTTTCGTTTGTAGTAACATTTTTTTTGTTTGTAGTAACTTCTTTTCGTTTGTAGTATCAATTTTTTCGTTTGTAGTAACTTCTATTCGTTTGTAGTGACATTTTTTCCTTTGTAGTGACTTCTTATTGTTTAAAGTAAGTAGCTTTCGTTGGTAGTAGTATTTTTTTTTGTTTGTAGTAACTTTATTTCGCTTGTAGTAAGTAGTTTTCGTTTGTAGTAGTATTTTTTTTGGTTGTTGTAAGTTCTTTTCGTTTGTAGTTAGTGGTTTTCGTTTGTAGTAGCGATTTTTTCCAATTTTTTCGTTTGTAGTAACTTTATTTCGTTTGTAGTATAAATTTTTTCGTTTGTAGTAACTTCTATTTATTTGAAGTGACTTTTTTTCCTTTGTAGTGACTTCTTATTGTTTAAAGTAAATAGCTTTCGTTTGTAGTAGTATTATTTTTGTTTTTTAGTAACTTTATTTCGCTTGTAGTAAGTAGTTTTCGTTTGTAGTAGTATTTTTTGTGGTTGTTATAAGTTCTTTTCGCTTGTTGTTAGTGGTTTTCGTTTGTAGTAGCATTTTTTTTCAATTTTTTTCGTTTGTAGTAACTTTATTTCGTTTGTAGTATCAATTTTTTCGTTTGTAGTAACTTCTATTCGTTTGTAGTGACTTTTTTTCCTTTGTAGTGACTTCTTATTGTTTAAAGTGAGTAACTTTCGTTTGTAGTAGTATTAATTTTGTTTGCAGTAACTTTATTCGCTTGTAGAAAGTAGTTTTCGTTTGTAGTAGTATTTTTTTTTGTTTGTAGTAACTTCTTTTCATTTGTAGTTAGTGGTTTTCATTTGTAGTAGCGATTTTTTCCAATTTTTTCGTTTGTAGTAACTTTATTTCATTTGTAGTATCAATTTTTTTACTACAAACAAAATAAAGTTACTACAAACGAAAAAATTGGAAAAAATCGCTACTACAAACGAAAACCACTAACTACAAACGAAAAGAAGTTACTACAAACAAAAAAAATGCTACTACAAACGAAAACTACTTACTAAAAGCGGAATAAAGTTACTACAAACAAAAAAAATACTACTACAAACGAAAGCTACTTACTTTAAACGATAAGAAGTCACTACAAATGAAAAAAGACACTACAAACGAATAGAAGTTACTACAAACGAAAAAATTGATACTACAAACAAAATAAAGTTACTACAAACGAAAAATTTGAAAAAAATCGCTACTACAAACGAAAACCATTAACTACAAACGAAAAGAAGTTACTACAAACAAAAAAATGTTACTACAAACGAAAACTACTTACTAAAAGCGGAATAAAGTTACTACAAACAAAAAAAATACTACTACAAACGAAAGCTATTCACTATAAACGATAAGAAGTCACTACAAATGAAAAGAAGTCACTACAAACGAATAGAAGTTACTACAAACGAAAAAATTGATACTACAAACGAAATAAAGTTACTACAAACGAAAAAATTGGAAAAAATCGCTACTACAAACGAAAACCACTAACTACAAACGAAAAGAAGTTACTACAAACAAAAAAAATGCTACTACAAACGAAAACTACTTACTAAAAGCGGAATAAAGTTACTACAAACAAAAAAAATACTACTACAAACGAAAGCTACTTACTTTAAACAATAAGAAGTCACTACAAAGGAAAAAATGTCACTACAAACGAATAGAAGTTACTACAAACGAAAAAATTGATACTACAAACAAAATAAAGTTACTACAAACGAAAAATTTGAAAAAAATCGCTACTACAAACGAAAACCACTAACTACAAACGAAAAGAAGTTACTACAAACAAAAAAAATGCTACTACAAACGAAAACTACTTACTAAAAGCGGAATAAAGTTACTACAAACAAAAAAAATACTACTACAAACGAAAGCTACTCACTTTAAACGATAAGAAGTCACTACAAATGAAAAGAAGACACTACAAACGAATAGAAGTCACTACAAACGAAAAAATTGATACTACAAACAAAATAAAGTTACTACAAACGAAAAATTTGAAAAAAATCGCTACTACAAACGAAAACCATTAACTACAAACGAAAAGAAGTTACTACAAACAAAAAAATGCTACTACAAACGAAAACTACTTACTAAAAGCGGAATAAAGTTACTACAAACAAAAAAAATACTACTACAAACGAAAGCTACTCACTTTAAACGATAAGAAGTCACTACAAATGAAAAGAAGACACTACAAACGAATAGAAGTCACTACAAACGAAAAAATTGATACTACAAACAAAATAAAGTTACTACAAACGAAAAATTTGAAAAAAATCGCTACTACAAACGAAAACCACTAACTACAAACGAAAAGAAGTTACTACAAACAAAAAAAATGCTACTACAAACGAAAACTACTTACTAAAAGCGGAATAAAGTTACTACAAACAAAAAAAATACTACTACAAACGAAAGCTACTCACTTTAAACGATAAGAAGTCACTACAAATGAAAAGAAGACACTACAAACTAATAGAAGTCACTACAAACGAAAAAATTGATACTACAAACAAAATAAAGTTACTACAAACGAAAAATTTGAAAAAAATCGCTACTACAAACGAAAACCACTAACTACAAACGAAAAGAAGTTACTACAAACAAAAAAAATGCTACTACAAACGAAAACTACTTACTAAAAGCGGAATAAAGTTACTACAAACAAAAAAAATACTACTACAAACGAAAGCTACTCACTTTAAACGATAAGAAGTCACTACAAATGAAAAGAAGACACTACAAACGAATAGAAGTCACTACAAACGAAAAAATTGATACTACAAACAAAATAAAGTTACTACAAACGAAAAATTTGAAAAAAATCGCTACTACAAACGAAAACCATTAACTACAAACGAAAAGAAGTTACTACAAACAAAAAAATACTACTACAAACGAAAACTACTTACTAAAAGCGGAATAAAGTTACTACAAACAAAAAAAATACTACTACAAACGAAAGCTACTCACTTTAAACGATAAGAAGTCACTACAAATGAAAAGAAGACACTACAAACGAATAGAAGTCACTACAAACGAAAAAATTGATACTACAAACAAAATAAAG
>CAWVQL010000286.1:0-50000 GCA_963932265.1 Thymelicus lineola | reverse complement strand
ATTGTAGTTCCTAAACAAATGGACCGATGCGGTTTTTTAACGCTTACGCGATTGAGATATTTGTTAAAAATGTTGGGCGAAAATAAAACGTAAGTGCTTATTGCAATATTTCGATTCTATCTACGTACTTACCTAATAGGAAAACGTTGACCGAAATAGAGAAACGTTGACAAAACTTACACAACATGTCCTCATTTTATAAATCTAACGATTTTTATTAGACAAAAGATCCATAATGGAAAACCGTGAGACCATAAGTTACAAACGTGCGAGAATAATCAGTAAGCAAAGAGTAAACGAGTCGGGGAGTCATTAATTCAACTGCAAACGATTCACCGAATAATTTATTTGCAAAGTGGGCATTGCCCGACTACAGTTTTAATTCTGCAGTTACCCGCTTTGGATAATATAACAATTTACATTCACTAGCATTATAGCTATTCGGATGTCAGTCCGTTCGAGCTTTGTCGGCTATGTGTATTATTGTTTTTTTATAGTCCGAATACTTCTGCTCTAGGTTTATAGCAATAGTTTTAACAAGTCATGAATAATTTTAGTGAGCGCGTGAATTTTAGTCCATTAAAGTAGTTGAGTGATTTTTTTATATCACCGCTGACACTAGATATTTTATGCAACAGGTACTTACAGTTATTGTTACTGTATTTTCGCAATGACGCTAGTTTTGGATAGAAGCATCATGGAAGCGACTGCAAAGCCCTACGGCTGATCACGGACAAGCAATGATATTATATACAAGATATGCCAAGATGGCGCTGAAATTATGTCAGTCGAATACAAACAACAACAAGTGTAGCGATTTTAATTCAGACAGTTGATAGCTGCCCCTGAGTAAGGCCGTCTAGCTGTCTTTTTCACTATTATGGTTTTAGTAGTGCCATCCCTTTTACATAATTTACGAATGTAATAGTGATTGATGTAGTGAAACAAAAGATAAACGTGTGTGTGTTGTAGCTCGGTCGGAACAGATTTTTTGGTTGATTTGTAAGGGCATGACGTATCTATACTTTAATATCATTGCGGACAAGATATAGACGGTAATTGTATCAACATTACTTGGATAACCGCGGGCTAATGGATATGTCGCCAGTAATTTATATTACAAACAAACGCCTAGAAACAAACTTTGAGGAAGTTCACAATTCAATTTGACCCTTGTAAGCTGTCGCTCTTTGTAACTATATTAATTACTAACCCTTCTAATAAACTTGTTACAACTAAGTTTTACATATAAGCTGGCCATACACGATCAAGTGTACTTAGCAAGTTTGCAGTTTGACTTGATGCGGCAGGCTATATGGCCAGATAGCCATAACTTGGCCATACACTGTCAAGTTTACTGGGTGCCGTTAAACTGGACAAATGACAATATTTGATCGTGTATGGCCAGCATTACAAATGCAACACTACGTACGTTGATAATGTTATGGATGACGATAGTCAAATTGCTGAAGAAGAAATTTCTAGTTCTAAACCTAGTCTCGTATTAATAAACCACAAGGCTATCCGCTCTCTGCTTCCAGCGAATCCTTAACTACTTCGGACATGTCGCTCGTAGAAACCCTGACAACCTGGAGAAGCTCGTGGTAGTTGGCCAGGTCGACGGGAAAAGACCACGCGGTCGCTCTCCAACCCGCTGGTCTGACCTAGTAAAGACACTTACCGGACTACCAATTGCCGAAGCTTTTAAGACCGCCCAGGACAGGAAAAAGTGGAAGAACATAGTGCACCGAGTGATCGACACTTCATGCTAGACACGACCTTCAGCATTGAAGATAACGACTATGATGATGATTAATAAACCGATCTCAGCTCAAGAGCGCGATCTCGGATGTTATAAACAATTGTCACTTTTATTTACGATCTGACATATTTTAGGATCTCGAGCCCAATCTTATCTTGAGATCAGTTTATTAATACGAATCCTAGTGTTCTCATATATTTTTCTTGTTCGGTTATATTGTTAAGCTCAAGAGAGATCCCAGTTTAAACGAGGAATCTTAGAATCCAGCGCACGCGTATGTAGCTGGTCTGCTGGTCAAATGGAACCTAACTATAAAAAGAACCATCGTTTTACTAACCTAAGTACCACCTTCGGCTTCGCAGAAAAGTGTTTTCATAAAACGAAATCAAAAACAAAAATTTTCTAATCGCCCCACGTGAATGTAGGTACAATTGGGATAAAATCTATCCTATGTCCTAATCCTAGATATTATGTTCTGCGTGTTTGCCAAATCTGTCCAACTTTTAACGCGTGATGGAAATACAAACATTAAAATATCCTAACATGTTCCCAAATTTTCACGTTTATAATATTAGTAGGAAGAAGAATAGAATCAAAATAAATAAATTACATAACTTAGTAATAACTGTAAATAACACAGTTACGTTTGACATTTGAGCCTAAGTCCTAACCCACTCTTTATTATAAAATCAACTAATCAAATGGAATATTGAATCTAAAATCGAACAAAGTTCAAATAACGGTCAACGACGTAACCGATCAGAACCGGGGCAAGGCGCTAGTATTAATTAAGTAAAGTTGAATGGCACAAGGATTGACTTGCCCCTGACTCGTAAGGCACTTGTTGTATATCTGCCAATAAGCGTTTAGCGATAAATCAATAAAAGTAATTTTCTAAAGCGTTATGACATGGTTTCATAAAAAATATTCTTTCTTTAATAATTAAACATCATTTTTTAAATAACACTTGTGGGCTATAATAGGATTCCCTGTGTAGTGGAAATTCTCTCTATTTACCTATTAGAGTCCTAGTAAGCCGTGTGTATAATTTGTTTAATCTACAAATATAAATAATTCTCCGTAGGGAAGGTGATGTGTTGGCACTCTTCTAGTTTTGTTAGTGTTCAAAGGTCAAAAAACGCAAAGAAACACCAGGTGGCCCATTTGCTTTTTAATATAGCTTGGCGAGTAATCAATGTTTTGCTTACATTATGTAAAAGGAAAGATTAAGGCTTATCATAATATCTTAAAATAATTTCGTAAAGATAGAATTTTATTAAATGCTTTAATTTAGAATAGATTCCTGCCCGAAGATTATTTTTACAAACCACTACATATACATTACTAAGATAGCTGACTATGCAAATAATGATAATGATTTTTTTACGATTGATGATTTTATTACTGTACTTGTCGTTTTTAATTTTGAAAACCGTTCACTGCAATTTTCTACGTAATCTGTAAAATATTATTATCTTCTCGTTACTCGCTCGTAGTAAGACAAACTGAGATGTTATAAGCGTGGTGTAATGCTTATACAATAGAAATAAAACGTTTACGTAAATCTTCGCTTTTAGGAGGATTCCTTCGATAATGTTTTATATTAACATATTGATTTAGGATTTCCTTTCTGTGAACTATAAATACGCCTTGATTTATTATACGAGTTTCTTTATAAACTAGCCGGTGCCTACGTCTTCGTCTGCGAATATTGTTTTATCTTATGTAAGATATATGTTTACAATACGTTTTTAATTAGTTAATAGTGCTTTATTCCAAATCATGGTCTACCTGTGCGCTAAATTTCATTAAAATCCGTTCAACTGTTTTTGCGTGAAAGACTAACAAACATCCATACACATTTTCACAAAGTTAAAGTCAAAGTCACTTTGACTTTATTTGCTTGAACACTTTTATGATATTGGTAGGATTTTCCTCATGTAATCTTTTACCTCCAGTTTCACCCCTTTAGAGAATGAATACCGACTCAAAATCCATACACTAAGCCTTACAGGGGGCCATGCAGGGGGCCTCGCAAGTCGCAAGGTTTATTTACTGTTACTTTTCGATCTAATATGTAGTAGGTATCCCTGTGCCTCTAAAAATATAATTATTATATCATAGCTCTCAACCTCCTAAAATTAACAATGGTCACCGTTAGCTGGCTCATCTGCAAGTTTGTTTGCAACGCGTCGGTCGGTGATGCGATTAGATACAGATCGACGTTCCCTAGGTTTAGGAGAGCGTTTTTAATGTTCAAACCGATTTAGAAATAAAATCCTAGGTCCTTGAATAACCGTTGAGATGTTAATATTTTTCAATGACCGCCATAATGGTCTGTTCGTCTTTTTATTTAATACGAGTAACCTCCCTCGCTTTGCTTCAGTTTTCTTTATTTTTGAAATCTTGGGTTACATTATTGAAGTTTTATTAAGGACCCCTAATATTTTTGATAGTGTATTATAGCCTATGTCACCAGGCGATAGTGTAGCTTCCCAACAGTGAAAGAAATTTTCAAATCGGTTCGGTAGTTTCGGAGCCTATTCAATGCAAACAAACAATCAAATCTTTCCTCTTTATGATATTAGTATAGATTTATTTAATACTCGTATAATGTAGTCGTTTTATTATACAAATGTAACTTCGATTCGAAATTCATTCCAGACAAGTTTCGTACTAAATTAATTTGCCTTCTTCTAACAAACAAGAACAATCAAATTAATCTAGGGATAAGCTGTTTGTAGGTTTTTTACGATTTTCTTTTACACTTTTTACGGCTACTGTCTAATCAATCTATCAAGTTTACATCAAAGAAATTGCTCTTTGAACATCAAAGCTTTTAAAATTTTTATTTAGAAGGTTTTGTTTTTCTTCCTGTTTTAGTTTTTTTTGTTGCAAATAGAATTATTTAACTTCGTTCTCGATTTTTTTTGTCAGTTAAAAGGCATCATTTGATGGAGTAAAGGCAAATAACTGTCCAAGTTAACTCGAGGAAAGAGTGGAATGTTATCTCTCCATCCTCTTACCGCTTCATGTACCACGTTCGCTACGGTCACCTGCAGAGAAAAGTAACCCATCTGTTTAAACAATTTTAATAGACAGATGGGTTACTTTTCTCTGCAGGGGAGACTGTACCATTCGTAACATTGATTTTTTCACATTTATAATAACATTATACTATAATATAATAATAATAATAATAATATAATAATAATTATAGTATAATATATTTTTTTTTGTCAGTTCAGTTTTGTTTTGCGGCAGCGATGCGAATATGGATTTTAATGACGAAGATCCCATTATAATGAAAGCCTATTGTACCTACTCCATACTAATAAAATATTTATTATGAATCAGCCGAAGCTACCCTATTAGCGTAGTAGTTAGTATAATACGTTATATGCTCATGTGGTCAAAATACGATACCTTAAATTATAATTTCAATGTGCTTCTATTGATACTATGCCTATAAATAATAATTTTGCTATCCCCAGTGTGTAACATCTCATATTACTCTGGCTAAAATATCACGATCAATGATGTTTAAATAAATATAGATACGTTATGCCTTTACAAATCAACCGAAAAATCTGTTCCGATGTCCGCAAGGCACGCTTTATTGCTATATCGCACGTCTTTATCGCTCTCGCGTCAAAACTACATCGCTATCTCTTTCTTCACCTGAATAAGTGTTTCCAATTGGGAACTTTTTGAGTCACACAACGCGCGCGCTTATGACATATCTGCCTCTTTTTAATATATAATATCATTGATCACGATATTAATTTATTCCCAAATGAAACTGTTGCGTGTTTTTGTATCAGGAATTTTACCAGACCCCGGTACGGAATTTATTGCCGATGAAATTTTAACTATTTAAATATAACGGGTACTCACAATTCGTATTTTATAATACTGATATTTCGACCCAGTTACATGGAGTCACGGTACCGTGTCCTACGTGGGCGACTCAACGCGAACGCGATCGCGAAGCGATCCGGTGCGATTTCAGTGCGATGCGGTGCGATGCGGCGGCTCTGTCCTACGTGCACGCGAATCGTCCCTTCACCTCCACTGACATCCACCGCGCCGCTGAAGTTCGCGCGAAAATATCACGCGGTGTCCTACGTGGGCGACTCAACGCGAACGCGAAGCGACGCGGCGCGATGCGAAAACAACAAACAGTTGAAATGTGTTGAAGTGTCCTACGTTACAAAACGCACGTAGAGTGCGTTGCGGCGCGGCGCGATTTGACGCGAACGCGATCAGTTGGTTTGATATTTTCGCGCGAACTTCAGCGGCGCGGCGGCTGTCAGTGGCGGTGAAGGGACGATTCGCGTGCACGTAGGACAGAGCCGCCGCATCGCACCGCATCGCACTGAAATCGCACCGGATCGCTTCGCGATCGCGTTCGCGTTGAGTCGCCCACGTAGGACACGGTGTCAAACCAACTGATCGCGTTCGCGTCAAATCGCGCCGCGCCGCAGCGCACTCTACGTGCGTTTTGTAACGTAGGACACTTCAACACATTTCAACTGTTTGTTGTTTTCGCATCGCGCCGCGTCGCTTCGCGTTCGCGTTGAGTCGCCCACGTAGGACACCGCGTAAGATTTCGGTGGCGGTGGCGACTCTTGACAGCGAAATGGCGTTTAATGGCGAAGGTTACACGTACAAGCATGATTGTCAATCAACAATCATTATGAATTTTTTTCATAATGATTGCACGTGTAGCCTAGCTGATTGACGATTAAGTATCTTTATTCCGGGCTTGCTTGATTTCTGAATTCCAAAATGACAGTGTACGTAATACAGAGATCTGAAGATACCTTATAATAATGAATATTACCAAATGATCATGTATTATTCCGGCATTTTACAATCTACGGTATTTTTCGTATTTGTGGTAATTTATTTATTTAATAAGTATTATAATATAGTATAAGTACTTATAAGCGAGAGGAGGCTCACGAATATTGTTATTCTAACGGTTTACGATTACGTTAATTTTTTTTCTAGTGTTAAATATAAATTTTGAACGTTAATTATGTTGTGTTCTGAACGCAGCGGAGGAATGCTAACTGTCCATGAGTACGCGAGGATGCATCTAATACGTTTGGATGTCTATTTTTCAATATTTACCGTGTCTCTGAGGTAAAATCTAAGATTTACCGAGTGTATGATGTTAAAAGTTCGAAATGAACAATAATCACAGACCATTTCAGACTTCTACTATTAAAAGTTGGTAAATCTTAGGTTTTACTGGTAAATGATTTACCGTAGTTTGGGTATTTACAGTAACATATATAGCTTTTCTATTTTTATTAATTTTTCTAACAACCTTCACTCCCATTAAAAAGGTTTTGTGTCAAATTGAATTTTTTAAAGAACTAACTGTGAAATATTTTGCATCTTTTTTTTATTTATTTTTTATTTAACAATTTTTGTACACAAATACAGTATGTGAGACTTAATAATAGAAAATTTGTATAAAGGTACTGCTTATTTCTATCAGAAATCTCTTCCAGCAGACCTAGGAATGGAGAGGTGATGTAGAACTTGATTAACTTGATTATTTTTTATTTTGAGTTAAATTTTTAATATGTACGTTACAATAAATAAAAAACTCTTGCCTTTTTATAGCTTGTATTCTGGGTACTAACTGGGTAGAGTGATTTAATTTTTTTACTTCTGATTTATCTCTACTTCGTTTTACGTGCGTTGTAGTTTTATGCTTTTATGCTATATTTAGAAGTTCAATAAAAAGTATGTTTGTGTAATGCCTATCTGCTATAAAAATAATTTATGAGAATAAAAACCTGTTTATGTAATCTTATTCATCGTAGGCACAGATCAATAAATAAGGTAGATAACTCACCGCCTTGTATTTGACTGAGGATGAAAAATACCGTGCTGGATTACGTAATTCCTGTATTTACAAGCTACCACGCTCATCCACGTCAAAAACCACGCTGTTTTTGTTTTTCAGTCCGGAAGTTATTGGCAAGGAAGTGAGTTATCTAATCTGTGATCGTAGGTAAGAAAGGTAAAAGTTAACATAGATGTTTGTTACTGTTTCAATGTCTACTGGACCATGAAATTTACATACAGGTTGACCATGATATGGGTTAGGATATAGGGCATTAAAGGGTATAATAGTAGTTACCCCGGAAAACACGAGCAAAACCGCGGGTAGAGCGCTAATGACGAAATATTTGAAGCGCTAATTACCATTACCTTATCGCATATGCATTTCCCTTTTACAAGTAATTTTTTCAGGGTCAAAATGCAGCGCTAATTTTGTAAATACCACATAATTGTTACAAGAAAGCTTGTTTCCATGCAAATATTATTAGAGGCAGACGCATGTAAGACTCTGAACTCTGTAGTCCTTATAATACAGTTGTTTTTTGAGTGTGATAACATGGCATGTCAAAACTGGTTATTCCGGTTTCGTCATGATAATCGCAACGTTTAAGTATTCGATAGGAAACTGCAAATTGCTCGTTTGAATTTTTCGCCGACATTATTTCATGAAACATGTGTTTGTTTATCGAACTAAGGAGGGACTATTCATGAATATGCATGGTTTGAGACTTTGTGCAGTTTTTTGCATAATCGTAGTTTAGTACTATTATTACTATACGTGTATACTCGTAGAATTGAAACCGCGAACCCAATATTTGCGCAATGAACTATAGCCAATTGGCTACAGTTTTCAGTGGTTTCAGTCGATTTTGAAAAGAGAATGGGGGCTCGATTTTTAAAATAGAACCTCCTGGCGTTACACAAATTTTGTTTTCTTTTTTTTTTACTTAAAATAAGTTAATACTTGACCATAATGCCCCTTGTTCACGGTGTAGGCTATCTTCATTCCAAATAGTAGTTGTGGCGTGATTGAAGAACAAACATCTACATATCTTGGGTCTTGGAAAACATAATTTATCCTAAAAGATAAATTATGTTTTCCGAAAAGATTTTAGCAAATAATTATTATGTACGTGATTTATTAATGTCACTGGCTTAAAATACTGTAGAAAACGAGTTACAAATCCCAAGTATTCTTTGTTTTGTAGTGCCCATTCGTTTATGATTTAAATGTCAACAGAACTAAATTAGTTTTCACTAAAACTCGGTATAACGAAGCCGGAGCCGCGGAGGCGACAGACACGCTTATTTTCAAGTTTGTTTGAAATGGTTTGTTTCCTTTGAAGTGCTGTATAGAACAATAATTTAAAAATAAACACTAGAAATGTAAACAATATTAATGGTAAAAGTCCCAGAAAACGCCCAAAACAATGTCAGTAAGAGCTTTACGTAAAATAGAACCGCTTCGAATTATTTTAAAAAGTTAATTAATAAAATTCAAGTTTAGAGAGAGAAAAAATTATAATGTGCCAGCAATACTTGATTGAGAGCCAGTTCTTTCTTTCTTTTTCTTCTCTCTTTCTTGGCCGGCAAAGCATCAGTGATGCCTTTGGTGTTGCTAATGTTCATGGGTGACGATAGCCACTTACCATCAGGTGGATCGTCAGCTCATTTGCCGGTTAATTCTATAAAAAAATCAAGCATCTAAATCCAAAATCCCGAATGAAATCCATTCATTACCATATCTGAAAATCATTGTTTGAAAACAAGAATCTCAATAAGATTGTATGTGGCGTCTAGTTCACCAATACGACGGTGACACAGAAAATCCTCTAGCTTTGCATTTGAATATTTGTGAATATTGAAAAAGTGTAGGGTCTTGCTGTACCTACTACTACAAATGACACTAGAGCGAATAGTCAGTATGCAAAATTTGAAAATTTGTTGATAGAAAACGAAAATTTTAACAGAATTGTTTTTTTATAATTATAATAAATGTTTTCTTATATACTTTTTATTGTGAAATTTCCATTATAGTTGACTCAGCTGAAAAACAGACAATGCTGTGTCGCGAAGACCCCCTGTTTGGAGGCTTATTAGCTCTTTACTACCTATAGTATTAATGTTAGTTATATTGGGTCAATATAGATTTACATGTTAACAGGTTCTTTCTCAAACTGTACACCTATCTTCGCAAGTAAAATGCTGTAAACGCCCGTACAGGTTTGTTTACTTGCCTCGCTAGGCTAGCAAACATTTTTCATTTCAAACTTACGAGGAATTTGACATATTTCGGTAGCATTATATAGCCAGTTATAAAGCGAGTCCCGCGGTGCATTTGTTGTCCAGCAATGCATGCATAATACCTCTAAAATTAAGCTTAAACATGAGTCAACAATACGTCAACCACTTGGTATTATATAGCCCAGGGAGTTTGACAGGAATAACCATAAAAATAATTTGTATTTCACTCACAAAAATCTTATATCTTTAAACGAGCAATTCTTGTATATATATAATTGGAATCTCGGAATCGGCTCAACGATTTTCATGAAATTTAGTATATAGGAGGTTTCGGGGGCGATAAATCGATCTAGCTAGGATTCATTTTTAGAAAATGTCGTTTTATCGGTGTTTTCAGGCAATGATAAACTTCTACAATATACTCTTCCTGACATCTATTGGCAAGTAGCAATACTAAAGCTACTTCAGTAAATGGCGTTGTCATCCGGATATTTATGTTTTATGTCACATCACTCAGTTATTTACTTCCTTACTATAATATGCCGTAAAAACGTTCTAAAGATTTTTTCCGAAGCTGCAATACCGACATTGCTTGTTAAACGAAAAAGTTTTATGATTTATGTCATAAAACCAATTTGGCGCCAAAATGGGTGAGCAAATTAGAGAGGGCAGACATTTTTGTCGTCATTTTCGTGATCACGCACCATTGTAGGAGTGAGGGACTTAAATGAACTCTAAGAGTGTGTCTCCACGGGGTGTGTGTCGTTATTATTTGCTAGATTTTTGTAAATGAAATTAAGGCGGCCCGCTGGTGGTAGGGCCCCTCGAGGGATTATATTAGTAATATTGATTTTAATTGTTAATTAATACCATTATTGCTATTATTATTTCTCCATGGGGTTCGCCTGGATAGCTACCACCCTTGAGCATGAGTCAGCCGCGTCGTGTTCCGGCTGGGGGCTTGAGAGCCAGTTCTTTCTTTCTTTTTCTTCTCTCTTTCTTGTCCGGCAACGCATCAGTGATGCCTTTGGTGTTACTGCTGTCCATGGGCGACGATAGCCACTTACCATCAGGTGGATCGGCAGCTCGTTTGCCGGCTATTTCCATAAAAAAAAGTAAGGCTCACAGACACTCCGCATTAGGATGTATTTTTAGTATTAACTAGCGCACGGCTCTTGGCTTTGCCTGCATTTTTCTGGATAATAAATAGCCTTTATCTTATTTCAAATCATGATCTACCTCTGCTTTTCGTTCAGTAGTTTTTCCTGTGGTTTTTACGAACGATCGTACTGGCTTGAGCTTTAAAACTATGGAATTAACTTTTTTCTGAAGGTTTTGGTGTGCTATGCCCAAGTCATGACGTAAAATTTTACAAGTTATCCGAAGCTGGTAAAGCAATGGTTAATCTTTGCGTTTTGCACTTGTCCGTAGCGGTAATTATTTGACAACGTCAAACATCAAAATACCGCCTAGCATCTGCCACTTAGACTCACCTGTTTGTTTTCGTTGTAAAATACAATGGAGACAGTTTCCCAGTGTAGTGTCCTTGGTTTTTAGACTAAATGATCCTTCGCTTGGTACGGCTCTACAAACTACTTGGTTTGTATTCAGCTGAGAAATTCCTCCTGGTTTAACTATTTCTACATTGACACTATCTTTTGTCTATTCTTATGTTTTAGTGGTGGGCGATTATGAGATATACTAATGGAATCATTCGATTATAAAGATGTCTCGAAATATCTCGATTATAACCGTTAGTAATTACTAATCTGGATCTCTACTAATTCGCTGTCCTCGTTGGCGGATTTCTAATATCTAACTAATTTGTATATCTAAGATTAGTAATACAAATTAGTAACGTTATTCGATTATGAAAATAAAATTAGTTACTAATCAACAATCGATTATAAGTATTAGTAATTAGTGAATGTTTCGATTATGTAAATCATTCATGATCTCCCACCACTATTATATTTTACTAGTGGATTGAATACCCGGCGTGTTCTACTACACTAAAAAAAATTAAATACATTTTGTTCAGAGAAAATTTTTGTATGGAAAATGTCGAAAATCGACTCCAAGAATGAACCGAATGTGACTACTGCATTGTTTTAGTGGTTTCAAACCATCTCCGCATATAGCCTTTCAAATGAGACCAGTTTGTGCCACATCAGTTGGACGGTTTCAGTCTATAAAGGACATCCGTACAAAAATTTTTTGTGTTATATACATAATATATATAGATTCACCAACACACTATTTTTATTTCTCAAAGAACAGAACTTACCTAAACTTTTATTATAAGTAAAAGTATTCAAAGGAAATATTCATATCATACGACTTACAGCAAATCTCGCAATTTTGCGCCTTTCAATCAAACTGAATCAATTTGCGCTGTTTTTTCGACATAACTGAAGCAGGTCATCGGACCAATAAAATAAATGAATGACCCGTTTGGAGCCCAATAACGAAGGACTTTGTTTTATAGCAGCTATGCCAATCGCTACCAAGGATCCCAATTCCCAACATGGATTCCATATATCAGTTTTACTGACCTTCATAAATGGATTATAAAGCCTGAATATTATGATGATTTCAATCAATAAAAAGATATTGGTATATTTTAAAAGCTGCAAACGAGGATTATTTTTCTTCATTGCAACCAAAACAAAGATAGAAAACGCAGAAATCTTCATCAGAAAGAATCTAATAATATATTACTTACTTCATTATTTAGTGATCTAAAGGCGAATAGCAAGATGTAGAAATGGCATTAATTGACAAAGGAAAAATAAAACCGAAATGAATCATTTTAACACGTTATGGTTTCAGTGTTGGAGAGAAGTGTCTCTCCAAAAGAAGTATGTCTCCTGATCAGTGGATCAAGTCTTAGTCGTTGTCATTAATGGACGTATATTGTCATTAAACCCAGTATTTGTCATAAATTTTTAACCGCCTTAAAAAGAAGGAGGTTGTCAGTTTGACCGTATTTTCTATGTATGTTACCTCATAACTTTTTACTGGGTGGATCGATTTGAATTTTTCTTTCTTTATTCAAAAGCTGGTGCTTGTCATGTAGTCTCATTTAAATTTGAGCGAGATATGATGAATATTATTTTGAGTTATCCATAATAATGCGTATTATGACTTTGATTACGTTAATGATGTTCTCATTTTATTACTTATTCGAAGACTGTTTCTTTGAAGTTGGTTATTTTTTTGTTAAAAGTTATCATGAATAAACAAAAGCTTGTTTACAGTGTTGTTAAGAGAATTCACTTGGTCTTACCGTATCCGATCTTGTAATATCCCGTAGCTTCTAAGTTGCTATCGGCTGCAACTTAATTATAGGGTTGCCTCTTGAATCAGTTAGGTCAAGATCCTGGAGCCTCTATATAGCTTGGACTTCTTGAATTTTGCTAATCGACCTTCGCGTCTTTTCCGGCGGGTTTTGTTTTAAAAGAATTTGCTTTCCGTTGAAGATTTCGCGCTCATTTCATTCCATTAATTACAGGAATTACAGAAATACGTGTAACTGTATTAATCCCTCAAATAATAATATTCAAAAAATGGTGCTATTTAAACTGACTTCTATTTAATAGCATTATTCTCCTCTAAAAATCTACATTGTCGTCTGAATTACTAAGTCAGCCACCATCAAAGCGCATCTAAAAAATACTATCTTAGCCACTATATATCTTCGATGTAAGCTACTGTAAATACAACTTAGCATGGAAGTTATTTTTTAGCATCTACATTTGTAACATATGTACATGAATAATTTATAACTCGTCCTATATTCTTTGGTCATCAAAATGTACCGAAAATTATCATCTAATAGTATGACAACTAAATGTTCAATTTCAATTCAATTATGCAACAAAACTACACTTCGTCATAAATGTCGACGGAACCCCGCTTGGTGGGGTCCCTATTTCCGTGTAAAAAAATTATACAAACCTAACCTAACCCATTCCGTTTTGGATTCCTATAGCTTTTTTCATTGAAGAAGCCCACAACAAACTCAGCTGGGTATCTTCTTTTATATCACCCTTTCACAATTATGTGAGGCTTTATTATTGTATAAGGATTCAATTATTCGTAAGTAAAGCCTCCAAGATTCCAGTAGTAGCCCTGACTGAAAGCAAGCAAAAAGTGCACTCAGCGATAATTCTGTTAGCTGCGGCTACAGACGATACAGATGTTTATCGAATAATCGCATTAGCCAGGGTTGCTCTCAGATTGAATTTATTTAGACCTTTTAAATATCTTTATGTTGATGTTTTATTTACCCAAACATATTTTACTACAGATATGTTATGTTCAAACATCACGAGATTCAGTTTTTACATGTAATAATATCATCTCTTTTTGTGCATTTAATATCATTGTATTTACCGTATAAAAGTCGTTAAACCATTTTTGGAAACTCATTCGTTACGGTCGAAGAATCGGTAGCCAAGTTATTATCAATATACATAATAACTTAATTAATAACTAATACACAGCTATTGCAACCGATATAATAAAACAATCAAGTATCAACCAATTCATGAAATGCTTACGTTTCATAAAATATTAATAGTTGTCGTTAGTTTTATGAATAATATTTGATCATTACATGAATTATGTGACTGTGAAGAGGTTGTTTACCTCCTCTTGCAGGAGTGACAAAGAATACAGTCATAGATGTGTCATCATAGTTTTTGTTAGAGTAATAAAGGGCCAAGTTTAAATTAATATTACGAACCCAACGCCCAACTCTCAACCAGGCTAAAAAATTGATATGGGTAAAGCAATCGTTTCATTAAATTAAAGTTAAACTTTTTTACAAATTCAATTAAATTTTCACAAAATGGATATAGTCCCAATAAATGTCTCATTAAAATCACGGCACTGTAATGCAGACACGAATTTACTGTAAATTTACCAAATTGTCTCAGACTACTACAAACTGTAATTGATTGTTAATGCGACGTTGGATAAATTGAAAACTTTCGTAAACAAGGGCCAAGTCACAAGCACTTTTAACGACGACGTTAAAATATTTTCATCGTTCCGGCTGGCAATGTCTAGTCTTACTTCACAACACTTCAGATAACAACCCATATTTTGACCCATAAAATAGATTTTCGTTACAGTTACATATGTGCATCATTAGTAACATGTATAGTTGTATACGATCCCAAAAGAATTTAACTAAAATCATAAAAGTTCACAAATTAACAATATTCCAAAAATATTAATTTGGCAGGTTACGTCTAAAGTAAGCAGAATAAAAATGTTAAGTATAGAGTGTATTTGTCGACCGTTACAACAAAGGCATCACCGATAACTTGGCTGCCAAGGAGGAAGTGGGGATCCCGCTTAACTGGCTTCTCGACACTATCTATAGCTATTCAATAAGTCGAATGAGGATAATGCCAGCTAGACAGATAAAGAACACTATGTATCACTTTATTTATTTATTTATTTATTATTATCAGATATATCACTTAATAAAAATAAGAATTAATTAAAATAAGAATAATTTTATTGAGGATGTATAAATTTAAAGTTCAATTTATACATCCTCAATAAAATTATTCTTATATAATACATAGCTTATATAATACATATGCTCCACTTAAGCGCGTAAAATTAAGGCATAATCCTGCTCCATGGCTCACGCCTAATATTAAGGAACTTTGGTTCAACGTGACAAAGCCAAACGTAGGTATAAACGCCGTCCTTCTGAGTACAACTTAGAACGTTTTAAAGCATTGCGTAACCGCTGCAGTCGCCTGTGTCGTGATGCTAAAAGACGCTACTACCACGACTCCCTTAATAATCGAAATTCTGCTGAGATATGGAAGTTCTTGCGCTCTGTTGGCGTCGGCAAATCGACAACGCCTGATTCCCAGATCTCCTCTTTAAATGATCTGAACAAATATTTTGCTTCACTTTCCTCTAATCTAGATCCTTCTGTGAAAGCTCATACTTTATCTGAACTATCCAATTTGCCGACTCCGAGTTTCTCTCCTTTTGTTCTCTCGACGGTGATTGAAGAACAAGTTAGGAAATCGTTGTCAGCTATCTCCTCATCTTCAGTTGGCCATGACAATGTTTGCTCGAGAATGATTCTTCCTATTCTTCCTCACGTTCTCCCGGTACTCACCCATATTTTTAATCATTCTATAACTTCTTCTTCCTTTCCTACGATCTGGAAATTAGCCTATATCACGCCGCTTCCTAAGACTTCCAATCCCTCACTACCTAATCATTATCGTCCAATATCTGTTTTACCTTACCTCTCTAAGATTCTCGAGCACTTAGTTCAGAAACAACTTTCTTCGTATCTGTTTTCCAATTCTCTCCTCTCCTCCCAGCAGTCAGGATTTCGCCCCGGACATAGTACTGTCACCACCCTACTGAAAGTTACTGATGACATCCGGTGGGCAATGGAACAGAAATCGCTAACTCTTTTAGTGTTATTAGACTTTAGCAGTGCTTTTACCTCAGTAGATTTCGATATTCTTCTCGGTATTCTTAAGTCTATTAATATTTCTTCCTCTTCTATTTCATGGTTTGATTCATATCTTCGGGGTCGTTCGCAGTGCATACTCGTTATCAACAAACCCTTTCAGATTGGTGTGAGCTCACTGCGGGCGTTCCTCAGGGTGGCGTCTTATCTCCATTACTTTTTTCTATCTTCATTAACTCGATTGTGAGTGTAATCTCTTCAAATTTCCATCTATATGCAGACGACTTGCAGTTATATCGCCACTTTCCCTTAGATATGGCAAACGAGGCAATTGCATCTATGAATCAGGACTTGTCTCGGATTTGTGAATGGTCAAATTCTTTTGGTCTAATGATAAATCCTACAAAGTCAACGGCCATGGTCATTGGTAGCAAGCATGTATATTCCGGCCTAGATGTTAATTTACTACCAACATTATACCTCGATGGCACTCCTATCAACTATGCTGATACAGCTAAAAACCTTGGTGTTATATTTGACCGACATCTGGCGTGGGGTGCACATGTCAGTTATATCAGCAAGAAAATCCACTACTCAATGCACTCGTTGAAATGTCTACAAAATTTCCTGCCCTTGAATACTAAGATTTCACTTGCCCAGACGATAATTTTACCCATACTCGATTACGCAGATGCATGCTACTTGGATGCTAATGTGGAGCTCCTAAACAAACTTGAGCGCTTGCAGAATTTGGCAATCCTTTTCATCTTTGGCTTAAAGAAATTTGACCGAATATCTCAATTTCGCAAGGATCTCAAGTGGCTCCCAATTCGGCTTCGACGAAACACCAGAATGCTATGTCTCCTTTTTAATATCCTTAATTCCCCTACTTCCCCAACATACTTACGCGAGAGATTTTCCTTTTTTCGTCCTACAGATATCCCTTGCAGGTCAATCGTTAAAACCCTAATTAAATGTCCTTCACACAGAACCAGCTACTATTCCCATTCTATTACCGTCCAGGCTGTAAAATTATGGAATTCCCTTCCGCCTAACATAAGAGAATCAAAAACTATCCACATGTTTAAAGAACGTTTAAATTTTTTTTATCTTAATTCCTGTGAATGACAACTATTTTTATGCCTTGTATTATGTGATATTATCTATTTAATATTATTTATTTGTATATGAAATATTTATTTATGTACTAGTTATGTATTATTTATTTATATAATATATTTATTATTATAAATATGTATTATTTATTATTATAATATATATATATATCACTTAATAATAATACTTTTGTCTTTTTACATTACTTAATATTTACAAAGTGCACACTGAGTTTGCCTGACTAATGCAATTCTCCTCTTTATGGGTCTGCTGAAAGAGATTCCTCTATGGAATAAGCAGTGCCCTAGTACTAAATTTACTTTTGTAATTATTCTTTTAATTATTTGTGTGTACTGAATAAATAAATAAATAAATAAATAAATTTTCTTCAATTTTCTTTTGATTCAATTTATTGCTGCATCACTTTCAATTTATAATACATAGTATTAAGAGTAATCTGTAGTTAACGGTATTGATTCACAACCTAATATTAAGTTAGAACTACGTTTACTTAATATCTGTTGTGTTACTGTTTGTTAATCTGAATAAAGAAAAAAATATGAACAGACTAACGCTTTATCCGCGGATTATCCTGCGTTTTCTGAGATGATAAGTAATCTATTTATCTCATTCCAGATCACTGTGTGAAAATTTTCATATAAATATATTCAACAGTTCTTGCGTGAAAGAGCAACAATCATCCATCCATCCAATAAAAATTTCATATTTATATTATGCTATTAAGATGTATGAACTTTGTATCAATATTACTTAGCATTATTATTTATTATTATTTAGCATTAAGTCAGCCTTTTGTACGATGTTTTGTTAAGGGTCAATAAACCATAAATAAATAAATTACTGACTTCTTAACAGTTGGAACGAAGTTCTTTATCGCGCGTTGTGAAAGGGCTAGACGGAAAAATACGACACTTTTTGATTCTTACGAATGACGACACTTTTTTTGAAGTGATTCAGAGAGTTTTACAGAGATGGCGCTACTAGCGTGATTCAACAATACTTAAATCGAAAGGAACTTCGTTCCATCCGGGTGTCCCTTGACACCTCTCATGTTTCATTATTTTTTTATGTTTATTACTCTACACTCATAATAAAATTGAAACTTTGCCATTACACTACAGTGCACCTAAAATGAGTTCAAACGCTGTAAGGATGTATCTAAACTTAATATTATATTCATTGCAATCGTACGCGATACTAGTAGCGCATCACTGAATTGTCTCATATAAATTGAAACTTTCGCAAGAAAATAAAACGAATTTGCAAATGCGTTTATGACCGGTTTTACGAGAATAGCTCTCCTAGTGTTTGATATTTATTTTACATGTTAGTTACAACGATCTAATAGATCCAGTGGCTTCGTTTTATGCTACGAATAATTATTTTTCATTGTCACAATTTGTTTTGTGGACAATTTTAAAGTGGACATTTTTCTTTATAGCATAATAGCAGTTAGAGTGGTTTCGACTAATTGCCAATAGAATAGATTTACAGAAGAAAAACTATTTTAAAAATTACATGAGAATTTAAGACAGCAGCTTTTAAAAATTATTATCTTTTATTAGTATCACAGTTAAACTCGCTTGGAGAGGGTTCCGTACGCTAAATATGTATTTACCGTTATTTTTCTATTTTATTTATTTTTGTTGTTTTTTAAGACCATAGAGTTCTTATAGGTTTTTCTGTAATATTTAAGTTAAGAACTATTCTCTGTATTTTTTAAAATTATAGCTTCATTACTTTCGGAGATAACAGGGGGGAATGGTCAAATGCCTTTAATTTTCGTTTTTTCTTAAATAATTTGAAAACTATCCATTGTAGAACTATAACAAAAATATATTTGAGATCCTTATAACAAGCCCTTTCATTTGGTTTAATTTTGATTTGTTTTTTTTTTCAAAATTCAGTTATTTACTTTATAATTTCGTCGTGTGGTCACAAAAAAGTACATGAGTACCAAATTTTAACTCATTTGGTCCAGTAGTTTCGGAGTAAATTGGCTGTGAAAGGCGGTCGTCTAGACGCATGAGTGATCCTATAAGGGTTCCGTTTTTCGTTTTATCGTACGGAATCCAAAAAAAGATGCACTTATGTGAAAATCGCTTATACCAGAAGAGAAGTTAGCAGATACTCTTCCCTTTTTAGCTACCGGTAGAAGCTTTGAAGACTTGAAGTATTCTACCTTAATAACACGACCACAGCGTGAACGTGTGTCTGCCTTCAAATATTTTTCTAAATTATTTATACAAGAATATTGTCTTGCAAACGATAATATTATTGGCAATACCCCTACCTCCCCCCGATATTGTCATGAGAATATCTGAATTTCTGGAAATCCTCAATTATATTGAACAATACCGAAATATAGCTCGCACACAAAATATTATTGCAAGGAATTTCACGACAATACCGGCCCGTATTAAACCGATCTCGAGGCAAAAGCCCGGTCTCAAATCTTACAAACGTCATTTTACATACAATCTGACGTTTATAATCGTCTCAAAGTGAATCTTGAGATCGGTTTATTAATACAGGTCTTAGAGTTCTGGGAACTAATTCCCCCACAGACCTCAAATGGTCGATCGTCTAGACGTTTCTGTTAACCAACTGTATAATTGTCATTGAAGTAGCGTATAGAACCGACACCGCGAACACCATGTGCGTCCCAATGCATTGGCGCCACGTGGCTTCAATCTTCAATGGATTCGTTCGATTTTGAAAGGAGAACGGGGGCTCAATTTTGAAAATCGAACCTCCCGGGCGGGACACATATTTTGTTCGAGATGTCTGTTCTATGACATTATACTTCAGTGATAATAGGGATGTTGACTAATTTTAGGATTCAATTTTATTTTATAGATAGAACCTCAATATTCACGAAAAAAATATTATAAAAATAATAATCTTCAATTTAAAAACAAAAATTGATAAATAAAAATCATTATCAAATTTCTCACCAAAAACGTCACGTGACGTCACTAAACGATATTCAATACTATCTGTCTACTAAGTTTGTTGAATTTCCATATTAAATTGTTTCAATGACGTCATAATTATTCTCAAAATGGCGTTTGAGGTCACGTGACTGTGAGTACAATTTTTAACATTTTAAATTAATGATATTTAATTTATTGTGATTGATTTCAATAAAAGAATCATATTTTAGGCCTTTAAATATTACCACTAATATTTTAGACATAAATTTATATTAATTTATAATTAGTGTCAACATCCCTATTGTATAGTTTGTTACCCTGTGACTAAATATACCGTCGACAAAGACGTACCAAGTAAACTGTGATAAAAAATATTGACATTGACAAACACGCCGCACAATGGAGAACATGAGTAAATAACTCCATCAGTCAATGTACGTCACGGGAACGCCATTAGTGATATTACTTATCGGGAACGTTAACTACACTGATGATAATATAAAGTAAAGATTTATTTTTCTGTGTTTTTGTTTGCACCAAAAGTCTGGTCATCGCTCCTAGCCGCAACACCAAAGGTATCTTTACTTTGATGCCCAAGAGAAAAGTGTAACAAAGCCCTTTTTAACCCCTGACGGAGAAAGAGGGGGTTTGACGTGTCTGTATTTTTGTGTGTGGCATCGTAGTTCCTAAAACGAATGGACCGATTATGGTGCGGTTTTTTTTAAAGCTGTGATCGAGATGGTTCTTAGCTTCTGTTTACTGTAAATAAAACAGTCAGGAGTTTTTAAAATGTATAGTTATTAAGTTACTCTAATGACTGTGAAGCTTAGTAAAACTACTAATCATACTAACATGCGAAACGAGGAGTCCCGGGTTCGATTCCCGAGTGGAGCGTAATTAGGTGAGAGTCAATGGGTGTTCTTGGGTTGTGTCGGTCATCGGTGTTAAGGATGTCTTAACTGTGTTGGCGCTTTAAAAACTGATATCGAATATTTATAAAACTTACTAGGTATTGTACTTTATAATATAATGTGTAATGCAGTCCTGGATTTGTCAATAGACCGTATAGGCAGCGTCCTAGGGGCGACAGATTTCAGAAGATGATAGCGATGATTGTAATTCTTGTTTTTTTTCCGCACTTTCTGAGTGACTAATTCACTGACTCTAATTCACTAATTCAGTGACTTCCTTACTATGAATGGAAAATTATTATTTTAGAAAGGTACATGGGGCGGCGAAAATTAATTGGCCTACACTCATAAAACATTATAAATCCGGCACTAGTGTAATCTAATGTGCCTTAATATTTTATGCAAAGCGAATGAAAAATCAGCAACATAACTCATAAAAACTCGGACTATATAAAAAGCGTATTAAATCTATAAAGCTATCGCTACAATAATAATACATTAATCAAAAAATTCCGTGAAACCCACACTAAACATTGCACATTTGTACAAACACCTAGGAACAACCTACACAGTGCTTTGACACTGACAAACATAGGATGCTTAGATTGGGCGACACGATAACGACATCTCATGTATGTGTTTATTGCACACACACACACACGCACACACACACACACACGCACACACACACACACACACACACACGCGCGCGCAAACTACCATGATAATGTGTGCGTGCGAGTACTTTGGCGTTTGGAGTTTGTAGATGCTGACATAGAAGTTAATGTTGTCGTGTTAAGTAGTATAACTGAAGACCCGTCTGCCGTAATGGTTACCATGCCGGACCCCCGTGCCAAAGGTTTCATCCCAGCGAGACGGAAATTTGAGTAACAAACAGGACACTTGAGTAGGCATGTATTAAAATCGCCGATGATTATGGTATGATCAAAGAGACAAATAGAGAAATAGTCAATGTTAGAAGAGGGACCATAGAAGAAGAAGCAACTTTGTAGCTTGCGACAGCTGTACTTCTATAAATTATGTAGGTACTCGGCTTTGTTCTCAGACTGGGCCTGCGTAATATTTTAAAACATTTTATAACTGCGACACAGCAGCACATTAATTATTGTAAAGTTGTTTTGTTGTCATATCGTTGTCGTGTCGTCCACTTTAAAAGCGACCAAATGGTCTCGAATTCGGAATATTTCAATTTATACCAGTGACTACTAATACTGTATGTATGGTATATGCATTCAGTGTGTCAATAAAACAAATAGTTATTGTATTACAAATATAAAAGGTTTAATAACATGGACAGAATGGGTAAGAAAGGAAGAAAAATACACAAAAGATGGAAAAAATCTTAAAACTATTAAAAATATAAAAGAAGATAAACATGAAGAAGCAGGTACATTTATAAAAATATTTGAGAACGATCTTGCAGCATTTAAAAAGCACGTGTTTAATATTAAGACACGTTCATTTAAATTGTTATTATTTTGGTTACACACATCATATTGCTGTTAATTCTTTTTAGGTAGTCTAGAATTCTCAGGCGTTACCAATTTTTCTCTGGTGTTACCACTATGTCCCTAAATTTGTGTAAGGATTTTTGAATATAGCTCATGTAAAAATGTTAATACAATATTAAATACTTTTCACTAGCAAACCTTAGGGTTAGAATTCAACTTAGAAATATGTAATGAATGACTTACTCGCCTAATACGGTGATTTACCTAAAAGTATAGCATTTAATTATGAACAAAGTATCGCAGTGGACTGTAAATTGTCTCTATTTATTGTTACTGTTATTATAAATTAAAGTTGATTATTTAGAAGACTGCATTTTAAGTTGAAATAAATATTTACTATTTTAGTTTTGCAATATATTTAGTTTTATTTCAAATTTCCATACTTTTAAAAACGTAACTCAGGAGATAGTTTTATGACACGGCCACCAGCTTTTCTAAAAAAACTCATGAATACTAACTTAGATGTCGTGGCCAACTACGTAATCTAAAAATAAGACAAATTATTTAACACATAACACTTTACTTTTGTAAGTTTTCGTTATTTTATTTTTTTACTTTTACTATTGCAAAATGTTGTCAAAGGAGTGCCTTAAAAGTTGATTGGCCCAAATATGTAGGTACTCGGCTTTGTTCTCAGACTGGGCCTGCGTAATATTTTAAAACATTTTATAACTGCGACACAGCAGCACATTAATTATTGTAAAGTTGTTTTGTTGTCATATCGTTGTCGTGTCGTCCACTTTAAAAGCGACCAAATGGTCTCGAATTCGGAATATTTCAATTTATACCAGTGACGCGCGACACACCATTAGGATTATTCTTGTTAGTATCGAGACATTTGGCCAATCGTCGGCAAACACACTACAATTAATATTTGTTGAATTACCCTTCAGTCATGCCAGCTTGTACAGGTATGTAGAAAAATCACTATTTTTTACATTTTTTTAATTTAATTTATTCAACTAACTTTACGACAGGGAGTTGTTGTTAATTTTTGTTTATGAAACTTTTATTAAATTGTCGCTTGGTTACCGCTTGCATGCAATCGTCAAATGAAGCGCCGTGGACAGTAAGCCTGTTCACACTGCGTTAAGGGATGAAACACGTCATGTACTATTCATATTTTTAAATTTGATATTTATTAAGAAAAGTACTTCAGTCATGGTGTGAAATACTGGAAAATGAAAATAAGTTTTGTATTATTTTATTTTGGAATAGAACATAAAAACAAAGATGACAGCAGAAATAATAAATTTTTCCAAACCCAGATTTTATCGGATTTCTTACCGACGCAAACATCCGTTACAGGGTAAAAAAAGATTATTCCCACATAATATTAAGACAATAAATATTTCAAATAATGAATTATACACACTTCCTCCGATCACTATCGTACGCGACAGTACTTTTGACGGACTGGAATAGAGCCAAGTCTTTGATGTCAGACACTAATCTAGCTCGCCAAAATAGGATGAACAGTGTCGCAATTTCGTGGAACTTTCAACGCGACTGTACCTCAGTAAATACTGGACCTAAAGCTAAAAGAGATAGATCAGACAAGTGATTACAGAAAGGATAAGAAGGAATGAAAATATCAAAAATGTGTTAAGAAAACTATAATAGGGATGTTGACTAATTTTAGGATTCAATTTAATTTTATAGATAGGACCATAATATTCATGAAAAAAATATTATAAAAATAATAATCTTCAATTTAAAAACAAAAATTGATAAATAAAAATCATTATCAAATTTCCCACCAAAAACGTCACGTGACGTCACGAAACGATATTCAATACTATCTGTCTGCTGAAGTTAGTTGAATTTGCATATAAAATACTTTCAATGACGTCATGGGGTGTAGTGGGGTGTTCTAGTTAAATTAACCTCCACAATCTCTTCTCTAGTGGCTCCAAGTAGCTGTAGTCACAGCGGCCACACCCCGGTGAACCACGAAAGTGGGCTAAACCTAGAGAAGGGGCTACATCTACGAACATCTGTAGAGTAGTTATCGGATGATCCCCGAAAATCATATAAAAGACTGTATTTGTACTACACACAACACTACCGATACAGCAAGGTAAGGC
The DNA here is from genome assembly GCA_963932265.1 of Thymelicus lineola. Lineage (NCBI taxonomy): Eukaryota > Metazoa > Arthropoda > Insecta > Lepidoptera > Hesperiidae > Thymelicus > Thymelicus lineola. The sequence continues at coordinate 25,063 of CAWVQL010000286.1, read as the reverse complement.
GAAACACCTTAAGGGCGCTCGTTAGGATCCATGTCGTAACCTGCGGCCTTTCGCTGCATCCCAAACTCTGCCGGTCGTACTGGCTCTCCAGTCCATTGGATTACAGAGGGAGGGACGAGAGAGTGGACTTGCATCCGCGCAACTGCTAGCCCACTAAAAATATGTTCACGCGCAGATGACCCTAGCTATTCTTTCCGGTTTCTAGTGTAAAAAAGCCCTGCGGCGATAGGATGTTGATGGTGGGGTTGAGGTATCGATGTGCCGAGGTCTTAGTTAATATCCTGCACGTAGGCGGCCAGAAGAGAGTGGTCGCTCCCGGAGCCGATTGAGACAGGGCTCAGGGTTCGGCAGCACGGCTGGTGACAAAGCAGCCCTATTTAGGATCGCTCTGCTTTCCTCTGCATGGAGGAGGGGCCTAGAAAAGGTGGCCTAAAAATAGTCTGTCTCATTATTTCACCTGGTGCCTAACCGCGGGCGTCGGGACATCGGTCAAATGCGGTCGAAATAAGAAAGAACAATATAATAATAAGATTTTAAAAACCAAACGACTTAGCGTTGCTACATGGAATGTAAGAACTCTCCTAGATAATGACCGTAACTTGTGCCCAGAGAGGAAAACTGCTCTCATAGCAAGAGAGTTGGCTCGATACAACATTGACATAGCAGCTATCAGTGAAACTCACCTAAGTGACAGTGGCCAGCTGCGTGAAGATCTTGGAGGCTATACGTATTACTGGAGCGGACGTCCGGCTAATGAAAGGGCGCGTAGTGGCGTTGGCTTTGCTATTCGTAATAGTCTGGCTAGAAATCTGAGTGAACTCCCTAAAGGTATTAATGACCGGCTCATAACCCTACGTCTTCCAATTTCCAGCAATAAATATGTCCATCTTATAAGTGTCTATGCCCCTACTTTGACTCTACCGGTCGAGGATAAAGAACTTTTTTATCAACAACTTCGCAAAATTCTCGAAAGCATTCCAAAACATGACAAAATCATACTATTAGGTGATTTCAACGCACGTGTGGGTACCGACCATGATCTTTGGAATGGTACTCTTGGTAAACATGGGATTGGAAAATGTAACGATAATGGGCTCAGACTTCTTTCCACGTGTGCTCAATTCGATCTGAGCATTACAAACACCTTCTTTCGCCTAGCTAATAAATACAAAACCTCGTGGATGCACCCCTGTTCAAAACATTGGCATCTTTTGGACTATGTTATAGTACGCCGAAAGGACCTGCGTGACGTCCTTATAACGAGAGCGATGCGTGGAGCCCTGGGCTGGACTGACCATCGACTCATCAGATCAAAGATTTATCTGTCACTTAAAACACCACGACGGGCACCCCACAAAATTCCGCCGAAACTAGCCTTTTCAAGGCTTATTACCTCACCAGATCTCGGTAAGTCGCTGGATGCTAAATTTGCAGATAATTATCTGCAGACGAATACTTCGTCGACAGATAAAGAGTGGCACTTCTTTGCAAAACACCTCCACAACTGTACTCTTAACACTATTGGTAAACCACAAAAGAAGAACCAAGATTGGTTTGATGCATCTGATTCAGAAATTCAAAAACTAATAGAACAACATAGAATGAAACTCAACACAGAGTCTATGGATCCGCTAAGTAGAAAAGAAACCCAGCAGAAACTGAGAGGAAAGATACGTGACCTGAAGGATAAGTGGTGGAAGGAAAAGCTGCTGAATTACAGCACTACGCTGATACAAATCAAACTGGCAAGCTCTTTGAAGGCATAAAAGCGACTCTTGGTCCACAAGTCCGAAAGTCTGCACCAATGTACTCAAAGGACAGACAGTATCGAGTGACTGATAAAAACGCCGTATTAACTCGTTGGGCGGAGCATTTTAATGATGTTCTGAATCCCAAAGCACTCAATGTTGATTTGTCTTATATAAAATCACTTGATGAGCTGCCAGTTTCTGAATATTTAGATGATCCACCAACTCTTGAAGAGTTTGCAAAGGCAGTTAAGCGTCTGAAAAATCATAAAGCAGCAGGCATGGACCAACTTCCTGCTGAAGTTTATAAACATAGTGGCAAGAACGTACTAAATGGGCTATATCAGCTAATTAAAAGAGTATGGATCAATGGTGAAATTCCACAGGGCTGGAAGGATGCAGTTATATGTAAGCTGTATAAAGGGAAGGGAGATGTCTCCGATTGCAGCTCGTACCGAGGAATATCGCTTCTTTCCTGTGCCGGAAAAATCCTTGCGCACATTATTAACATCCGTCTTGGTGAAATAGCAGAAAAGTATCTGCCTGAAACTCAGTGTGGTTTCCGGCCTAATAGAGGTACCATTGATGCTATCACAGTAGTAAGGCAACTCCAGGAGAAAAGCCTTGAACATCAGCGCCCTCTTTATATGTGCTTTGTTGACCTAGAGAAAGCTTTCGATAGAGTACCACGTGAGGCCCTTTGGTTAGTTCTTGAGAAAATTGGGTATCCTAAGAAGTTTGTGAATCTAATTAGTGGATTTCATGATGGTATGAAAGCGAAAGTTCAACATGAAAATGAACTTTCTGAGGAGATCCCAGTTACTAGTGGTGTGAAGCAAGGATGTGTAATGGCTCCTACTCTTTTTGCCATATATTTCTCAGTTGTCATGAAGGATGCGCTTCAACATTGCTCTAATCAAATCCAGCTTAATGTGCGAACTGATAAAGGAGTATTTGATATCTCTCGGTTTCGTGCAAAATCAAAAGTAAAAGTAATTTCAATTTTAGAAGTACTTTATGCTGACGATGTATGCTTTATGTCTGATGATATAACACAATTACAGAATTACCTTGATGCCCTCCACCTATCTTGTCAAAGGTTTGGTTTGGTCATTAGTGCTTCAAAGACAAAAATTCTTAAGCAACCTCCACGAGGTTGCGACGCTAACGAAGTAGAACTGAACCTAGATGGCAAACCTCTAGAAGAAGCGTCTCACTTCAGATATCTAGGAAGTACTATCAGACACGATAACACCCTAGCCTCAGAGATACCATCGCGTATTGCAATCGCTGCAGCCAGCTTTGGACGGCTCACTGATCGAGTTTGGAAATCCCACGATCTCAAAATGGACACCAAACTAAACATCTACAAGGCGATAATCATACCAACGCTCCTATACGGTGCAGAGACGTGGTGTCTATACAAACCAGATATTAAGAAACTGGACACATACCATCTTCGGTGTCTTAGATCGATCTTAAAGATTAAGTGGCAGGATCGTATACCTAATACCGAGGTTCTGCGTCGCTCTGGGATGTACGGCATGGAATCTTTACTCATGCAGCGTCAATTGCGATGGTGCGGGCACGTCCTACGCATGGATGATGATCGTTTACCTAAAGCTGTCTTCTACTCAGAGATGGCTGAAGGTAACCGAAAACATGGCGGTCAACACCTACGATACAAGGATGTCCTCAAAAGGCATCTGATCGCCTGCGGTATCGAACCATCACGTTGGGAGGAGCTCGCTTTGAATAGGTCTTCATGGCGTTGTACTATCTACAACAAGGTTAAGTCTTTCGAAGAAGATAGGCTAAAAGCACTCGATTATAAACGCCAAATACATAAATATAGACTCAAGCCCTCTTATACATACACATACAATTCTGATGGTCAACTCTATTGCAGGGCCGGCCCGTCCTTATAGGCGAACTAGGCGACCGCCTAGGGCGCTGGGATTCGGGGGGCGCAAATCGGCGGGACCGATACTATGAAATTTTTATTTTTATTTAATCGATGAAAGATTTACACAGACAAAAATATTAAATATAATGTTATATCTTTATAACGTGGTTGACATGCAGAATAAAACTACCAAAGCTATTCCAGAACCCTGTATATACCTAGCTGAAATAGTTTTTTGTCATAGATAATTTATAATTTAATGCAACAGAGTATATGGAAAATTCCAAACTACCGACTATTGCCTATAAGAAAAAGAATAATTCCGCATAAAAATTAATTACATCTGTGAAAATATCTAATTTTGTACCTAATTACAATTAGCTTACTGTCTTGTGACCGTAATTTTTCTATTATAAATTATGACCATATTCTACAAGAAAGTCTAGTGAAGTTCTCAACTTCATCAAAGAGTCGATAATTTTTGAAACCAAATAATGTAGTTATATAATTTTTTATACCATCAGAAAGTAGAGATTTCAACGAACAAAATGCGTACCGACTTTTTTAAAAAAGCAGATATTTTGACGTGAGAATTTTCGATTGAAAGTTAGGGTGCTTTTTCGACATTAATTCAAAATAAGATGAAAAAAGAAATATTCTAAATCAAAAAAATTACAATGTATTTGGGAAAAACAAAGATAATATGTTTTTATCAAATTTCGTGAAAAAAAATTTGTAAAAGTAAAAAATAAAAAACCGAAAACTTGGTTATTTGTATTTTTCACATAAATTTTTAAAGTACGTGAAAAAAGTGTAATTACAAAAGTTGTAGATCTTTTTATTACCTACAACTTTGCCATTTAACTTATTCCATAGGACTTGTAGTTTTGCCAGAAATCGAGATAAACCGTTTTTTACGCACTCACCCCTCTACGTCCCGACCTTTGATCGCCCGTAAATTACTTTTAATTTCATTTTTGTTATACTCTCTTCCTTTCCCAATGGGTTTCAACCTACTATTATTTTTTTCACATTTTACCGTTTTCAAAGGCTTCTGGCGTGGTCTATACACACAGTAAGGATTGAGGAGATTGATTCCATTCTTGCCAAAATTAAGACAAGAAAAATAAATTTTAGTAACTTTTTGATCCGTGAAAATGTTAATTATTATGTAAATGTTAATTAATCTTAATTTTGTAAATTCTTTTATTTAAAAAGTTTTATTTTATTTAAAATGGTCGGGAATGAGAATTCCACAGATTTGTTCTAGTTCTAACAAAGGCACGCAGTCATCACCACCTAGCCTTAACTGGTGAAAACACGTTTTAGTTAAAAAACGGTTAACACATTATTAGGTAAATTATCTTGTTTATGGTAATAAATTTTGATAAAAAATTACATACTTTATTTCTTTACTTCATTGTTTTGTTACAAAATTTTTCTTAAGGGGGCGCCGTTTTAGTTTTTCGCCTAGGGCGCCAGAAATGCTCGGGCCGGCATTGCTCTATTGCTCTACATGTGACCGGGTATTTAAATCTAAGTTCGGTTTTGCGAGCCACGCCAGAGCTCACGCTAGGAGATGAAGTTAATAATATATACTAATTATCTCAATTAAATCTCAATAATTATAATGTATCTGACATATTGTAATTTAAATAACATATTTGTAAATTTTAATAATGATATTTGTAAATTATTATTACTATTATTTTTTATTTAATTTTAATTTTTCATTTAATTTTAATTTTACATATTATATTTTTTATTTTTATATTTGACATATGATTTTATAGCTTTATTTAATTTTTTTTTTTTTTGACGTTACTTAATGCACGTTAGCTAGGGACGCCGTCATCGAAATCGATGAGGAGGACTATATTCTCAAAATGGCGTTTGAGGTCACGTGATAGTGAGTACAACTTTTAACATTTTAAATTAATGATATTTAATTTATTGTGATTGATTTCGATAAAATAATCATATTTTAGGCCTTTAAATGTTACCACTAGTATTTTAGACAAAAAATTATAGTAATTTATAATTAGTGTAAACATCCCTATTGTAATGACTCATTCGTTTCGAATCATACTATGGTGAAAACTACATAAAATCAGTAGTTAGTGACACTTCTTACCTTTCGCTTTCTTTTTTCTTGGTCGGCAATGCATCTGTAATGCCCTCGACGTGTTTTTTTTTCGAATGGATAGTTGCTGTTGGCCCTAGTGGCCTTTACAGCTTCACGCGGAGAGGTGGGCGAGCCTGGAGAGGCTCAGACGTGGTATAGAATCGACACCGTGAACATCATGTATGTCCCACCCAATGCATTGGCGCCACATGGCTTCAATCTTCAATGGATTCGTTCGATTTTGAAAGGAGAACGGGGGCTCATTTTTGAAAATGGTAACTCCCGGGCGGACACACATTTTTTCGAGATGTCTGTTCTGTGACATTATACTTCAATGCTTGGAAGTCCAATATTTCTCCGGACAAAGGGTGAACTAGTGATTCTATAAAAAGCTTTAAGGTTCGAAGAACTTATGCTAACTACTATTCGTTTGACGTCATCGACTGACGATGTCGCAAGCAAATTGCGCTTAAAGTGAATGCATTACTACTTTGTAGGTTAAACACAGCTAATGGCTCGTTCATTTTTAGCTAAGGTTTTATAGAAGGGCTTGTAGATTTATGCAGCAAACACGCTACAGGTTTTCTAATTAACTTTAACAAATAAAAAAACGTGTATGTACGCACGTAGGGAGTCATATTTACCTCTTACTTATAGTCATGTGAGACTAGAAAGTCGCGGGTTGTGATGAATAAATATCAAAAGTATCTTGCTACAAAAGAATGGAGAATTAGTTAAATCTCTATACAAAGAAAATTTCGGTTTTTTGTTTCAGTGCACTTGTTCATCGCTGAAACTTCTGAAACATTATAATGAGTGCACTGGGGACTGGTTATGACGTCATATCACGTCCACTTTACATTTGAATTTCACTACTTAACGTTTGAAAAATGTTCTTATTAAATTGTAGGGTTGTCCCGTAAATAATTACCTATATTGCCAAGTAGCGTCAAATATGATGTTATCCGTTTACTCTGTCTTCCGTGATGTTATCAATAAAATCTGATATTTTTCCCTTGGCATGTCGAAAGCTTTTGACAGGATTTGGCACACTAGCCTTTTGAGTAAGCTTCCTGCATATGGCCTATCTCCTGACCTGATCGGCTGGATCAAAGACTTCCTGAGTGAAAGTTCACTCCGAGTCATTGTCGGAGGTTGCTCGTCGCAATCAATGACTCTGAAGAGTCTTTCTCTCCGTAACACTATTTCTGATGCACATCAACGATATGCTCATGCCCCGTATCTATGGGTACGCAGACGACAGCTTGTGGAGAGATACCTGCCAAAGGGTCGGGCCAGTAAAGACCATATACAGTCTGAAAGATGGTGGAGCAAGAATCTTACACTTCAGATACTAGGCCGAATGGCGCGATGCCAACCTTAAGGGATTCAACGACACAAAAACACAGGCGTGTCTATTCACCACTATTAAAAGGAGTCCGTTCATCTTGACTCCTACTCTTCAGAATGTATCCCTAGAATACACCGACTGCCTTCAGTTATTGGCAGTCAGCTTTCAAATATAAAAAGAATCATCAAAATCGGTACACCCTGTAAAAAGTAATAAGGTAAAATAAAAATAAAAAATACAGTCGAATTGAGAACCTCTTCCTTTTTGTGAACTCCGTTAAAAAGCATCACATCATTTGTCTATCTATCTATTTCATATATTTCATATATATTCATTTATATATATCTATTTCAGAAAACGGCCTTAAACCAATGAATTAATATACTAACGTATACCTTAAACAGATAAAATAACATAAAAGTAAATTATATTTGAAGACAAATGTGACACAAAAAAGTGTTGACACAAGTCAACAAACGTAAATCAGAAAACATACGAATATTATGTTAAGCAAGTGACAGCTGTCATACACTAAATTTAAAAAGTAATACAAATGGACTAAGATTACAAGTATGACGGTTTTAACATTTTAACATTTGGGCTTATTCTTTATTATAAATGACACGTGCGAATATTAATATTAATTCACTTACAAACTTATCAACTGTCACTTCGTATATTTATTTATTATCTTTGGCACAGTTTATTTCTACTTGTATCAATTTGTTTTACGTCTCATTTTGTTTCTCAAACATGGCCTAATGGTAGTAATGCATGCGAAAGGAGGGGTCCTGGGTTCGACTCCCAGCAGTCCCAGACAGTACCGACATTTATGTGACAGACTAACACCTTCTTGCTTATGACAGCTGTCAAATGACTCGACGTCGTCGTTTGCCAGTTATTTTCATAAAAATGTATCTTTTTCATATAAAGTTTGAACCATCAAAAATTTTATGCACCAAGCTATCTTTTCTCATGAACATCAGCAACACCGTAGGCATCACTGATGCGTTACTGGCCTAGAAAGAGAAAGAAAAAGAAATAAAGAAAGAGACAAAGTCACTTGTATCTAGAAAATTTTAACGCGAAAGCTGGAGGTAAAGGTTAATATGAAAGTTGTATGTTCTATACAATAACTGCACTTCGCCTTCTCCACGCCTCAATGCTTCGACCAACATCCACTGAGTAATAAGCGACTAATGGATGCGCTTCCTGAAGACTGAAGGACAGCATGGAGGCAAATATTTGCCTTTATCTTGCCTTTTACTTGCCTCTAATGGGCTGTCTTCATGACACACCAATATGTACTAACGGTCATACGTATAACTAGATGTCTGTGCAAAATTTCAGAGAAATTCATTCAGTAGGTTTCGCGTGAATAACAAATCAATACATCTCACAGACAACTTTTCACATTTATTATATTAGATTTATCGACCACACACATCACTTTTAACGTATATATATTGATAGATTCTATGCAATATGTTGTGTCTCAGATGGCTAAAGGAAAAATACGATATTTATCAATACCGTTGCTATCCAAAAACACACCTTTTACCTTTTCATCATTCATTCATGGCGAAGGGTTCACAAGAAACTGCGTGGGTGTTGAGGATTTCGTCAGAATATGTTAGGTATACGCTTCTGCCTCGCCATCTCGTATAATATAATTAGGGTTAAGTATTCCGTAATTTGAAGTCAACAACATAAAAAAGTCCGGTTAAAAAAAGGACGGGCATTTACATACGAAAATTAAAAAAAAATATTGTGTTACAAAATGTCGTGTTTTCATAAGAAGTTGAATAATTTAATTAGAAATATTATTATGCTAAGACTGAATAACTTGTTGCATGTAAAACTATGTGCATAAGGGTTTCAGTGGCACGCGTATGAATAATTGAATTTGAATTAGTACGTATGTACGTACGTTTGTGTTTGTTTTTCTGTTAGTACTTTTTCTTTCACTGTTTTACATAACCTTGTAACCCATGTACCATGTTATTTTCATGACGGAATAAATGTTTCTTTCTTTCTTTCTTTCTTTCTTTAATTAGATTGTACCAGCGACACGCTATGATCGTATTTATTCGTGTGATAGTGGTATAACGAGGATCAAAGTTAAAAAAAATGAACCCTTGCACACATAATATACAGGGGTATATATTAGGCAGTAAGATTTATCTGTGTTGCGGGTGGCATGGACGACACAAATAACATATCACTTTAACATCTGAGAACAAAAATATTTATCTGTCACACAAATATTTGCCCCCGCCGGGAATCGAACCTGGGACCCCTCGCTTCACAGTCAAGGCTAGGCAACAGATTCAACACTCATTATAATCTTTAATATTATCATTATTTTATATATACGAAGAATATTTTAAATGTTTGTACGAAACATGTAGTTTTCCTGCAAAAGTAGCATTTTCTCGAAATGTATTTTTAAGTGGAATCTAGCCGTTTATCTTTCTTTATTTCTTTTACAAAAACTATGAATACACAACTTTGATTTAAGTCTTAGATTTTTTATACCAGATTTTATAGTTTTAATCTTAGGAAACCACACTTTTTTATTTTCCTCTGAAAGATTACCTTTATTTCAGTTTGTAAAGCGTCCGAACCGGTGGAATTACAGGATACCACGGATTTAGAAAAAAGTTCCGGATACCGTAAATCTTCGAGCCGTGGAAGTAACTAAAATATATCTCACTGCCTTCACTTTGAACGATGCTCATATATTTTTTGAAGGCTGAAGTTATCCTTATGACTGTAGAGACATAGAAACATGATCTGGGTTAAGCATAATTTATTATTAATCTATAGCTGTAAAATAAACTTTCCAGTGCAACAGTAAGTTTTTAACTTCAACAATGACTCTAATCATTATGATCTTATGATCCTAATAATTGGTCTTACCTACTAGTTCCACTGAGTTATCCATGATGGGATAGTGACGTAGTTTTTTTATGGAAATAGCCGGCTGACGATCCACCTGATGGATAAAGTAATGTTACACAGCAAGTTTGTTACCTAAATAACAATCAGGAAGTAAGAAAACGCACCAAAGAATATTTAAATATAGAACACAAAAACCTCAGTCTAAGCTTCAAAGAAAAAGGCTTTGTCTCCCAAGTAGTTCATTAAGCACGTACCTCCTAAAATCTTGGCAAAGAGCGCTCTCCAACTCAGCAGTGTTATTCTGCACTACAGTGCATAAGAAGGATAGTGTGCAGTATTTAAATAGGTAACTACATGATTTACATAATTTAGAGTTTAGTTAGTTTCATAATTCAAAAGTCCACTTTTTACAATCAATTTAGAAAACCATTAATTAATATTAAGTTTAACATAAACCAACATTGGTTTGCTTAAGACGGTCTTACAATTTGTTTCTATAAAGTTTTAATGTACTCTAATAAGATACATACATTTAGAATGAATATATACCTAATTGTAATAAGTAAAACTTTCGGAGTGATAATTATTATTATAATGAGATTATTGTTATTTAAACATTTTGAATAAACATCTAGATGAATGGTGGTAGCCAGACAGGGAAAAATTCCTAATACCACGTATGACATCTGCAACTGATGTAAATAATCATAAAAGTACAGAATATATGTAGAAATGAATCGTATCTAATAAGTTCTGTGGTTTATTGATAATAGAATAAATGACAGCTGTCAGTTGGCCGCCATCTTAGTTCGGAATGGTCATAGAACGCATTGCTTAGTGGAACACGACGCAAAGCGGTCAACTGTGCTTACATGTGAAACTAAAACGTGTATTGAATATACTAAGTACCCGACATGAGCTTAATTTAAACTCCAGAACCACTATTCATATACCTTCTATTAAGAGCATTCCAAAAAAACTCTCGATTATGAAGACTTACTAATGAATAATAACTAACCGATATTGATATTGGCACTGCAAGCTAGTTTGCTTACTTATAAAAATTGCGTCCTAAATTCGAGTATGTAAAAAACATAATATTACGTTCAGCTTTCAAATCAAATCATTATATTTCGAGAAATAGGGTGCAAAGGCAGTACTATACAAGAACAGACTGTCACTCGCTTATTTCCTATCTTTCTTGGTCAAACAACTTAATAAATCGTGATTTCTGCCATTGAAAGCGGAGATAAATTTTATTGGCATTGATTTAGATCTACATCTGTCTTATTGTCAGGAGATAAATTTTAAGGGTATTTTATTATCTATCTACCCCCTTTCTTCGCCCGGTCGCCATACTGGCGAGTTCGGATTATAAAATGGAAGCTTTCGTTACGCTACATTTATCCTTCCTCCTTAACTCTATTTTTTACCTGTTTTCTCTCCGATTGTCCATCTCTTTCTTCCATTCAGTGTTAATACTTAGTAATCTTAGATTAGTGTTGAATACTTTAAAGTAGTCGCAGTATCTCGCTGCACTCATTGACAGTGCAATATACTTCGCCCTGCTCGCATTTTTACGTCAACGAGAAAGAGGCTTAGACCTTGGTCCACCATACTGCTCCAATGCAGCACGATTCATCGAAAGTCTATTTGAATGTCATCGACCGACTCGTCTTGTTCGGGCTGGGGGCTTGAGAGCGAGTTCCTCCTTTTTATTCTCTCTGTCTTGGCCGGCAACACATCAATCTGCCTTTGGCGTTACTAATGTCCATGGGCAATGATAGCCACTTACAATGAGGTGAACCGTCAGTTTATTTGCCAGCTACTTTCATAAAAGAACACAATGTTCACTTATCTTCAGAAGTTACATAACATTAGCGACTACTTATCTTCGCCGGGTTACAACGGACTCGGGACTATACTTATTACGTCCAGCGGTGTACAGTCCAACGGCGGCTACATAGCAACGCACTTAAGTGCCGCTGTTAACAAACATAAGAGACCGAATCAATGTTTTGTTATGTATCCATCGATCAGATTATTATCGCGTCAAAAGTTAAAGATTTATCTTTCGCTGTAATTTTATGAAAGTTCCCCCTTAAAGTAAAAATTATTTTCGAGGAAGTTAATGGTTAAAAGTTAAAACTCAAATTGACTCCATATAGTCGTAGTATGTCTGTTTGGCTTGTATGTCTTGTATGACTTGTATCTGTTAGGCCATCTGTTACGTAATTTTTTTTTCGAATCTGGATAAAATGAGCAACAACAAAATCTAATATATAAAAATAACATATGTCACGGTATTTGTGGTCGCACTCCTCCGAATCGGCTCAACCGATTTTTATGATTTTTTTTTGTGTATATTTGGTAGATTTGAAAATAGATCGTAAAGTTATTTCATACCTCTAGGTGATTAGCGTTAAATTTCCCAATAAACGGTAAATTTAAATTGAGATATATGCTTTTGATATGAAGTAACGAATAGAAGCCGATTTCGAGACTCCCTTGATTGACTACAGCTATTAATTTAAATTACAAAATTTTCAACTGCTCTAATTAAAAACAATAACTTAAAATTTCTTCACGGTGGCCTCTACATTCGTTATTTTAACACAACCGAAGTAATCTCAAGTTTAAAAATCAATTAGTGAAGAAATGCGTCGAGTAGCTTTCATGTCTCAGATACGGTTAATTAAGGGAAATACCTGCTACGAACCTGGGCACTTCAAAGATCTGATTGTAACTGATAAGATTACTTTTACACATTGAAATAAAAATAATTTAATGTACCAAAATAATACACTTTTTAAGCTAATGGTCGGCAAATGACTAGAACCTTCCATGGACATTCTTAGCTTTAGGGTTGTCGCCGCATTGTTGGTCAAGACCATCGAAGAAGTGATCCTGCTTGCTATCTTATTATTCATTATTGCATAAAGTGAAAAAAATCACACTTCACTTATACTTGTACTTGTACTATGTAATCCATTCAATGTACTAGTTTCCTGATTCTGTAGACATTTTTATACAATTTCATTATTCATAATTGATTTTATACATATACAATGTTCTTTCCTTTATGTATTGCGCAATGTTGCCTGAATGTAATGTGGTTTACACCTGTAAGTGAAGTAACTCTTAGCTATTACTCAATGCTGTATAATTGTTATGCTTGCCATAGTGCTTACTGTGTTGGTGTAACATAATAAATAAATACTTTTTCCCGGACACGAGATTCGAGCAAAAGTTTTTTCGAATGGCCATACTGGCCTATTTAGCTTCACGCGGATATAGAAGCGAGCTTGTAAAGGCTGGAAAGGCTCAGGCGAGCAATGTCACTACATATTTAAGTTTCATATTTTTTTGATACATTTTGATACTAAAATTGAAATAAATAAAAATTAAATTATAATTTGGAGCACTCATAAATTAGCTACTTAAACCAGCAATTTTAATACAGCAAGACAAACCTTGTCTTATAAAAAAATTGCCAAAAAAAATCAACCGGGAAAATATTTTCCGCGAAGTAGATAAGCTGTAGCTTTTGTAGAAATTTACTTACAGTATGGATTAAAATATCCGTTCAGACGTTAATTAAGAGTACCGGGTACAGGTTTAACCGGTTAGATTGGATTTAAATGAAATTAGGTGGGAGGCTGAAGCACTCGGCTCGTCCGATGCCAGAGCAATTGAGTTTCTAAACCTCGTTATTACGGCTTGTTCTATCAATTTAAAGGTATTTTCTTCTCAAGATTGTTATGAAAACAGTTTCCTGGTAGAAGGCGAAGAACAAATTGTTTTTGTATTAGTATTAGTGCCTTGCAACAATCTGCTGGAATAATAAATAATAATCTTAACAATTCTGTTTTTTTCTTTGGGTGCTGTAATCCAAATTATTTTCTGATTTGATATCGCAGTTCTTGAAGGTTATAATGTTATTTAACTGCATGTTACGCCATTTAGGAGCAGAGCAAAGAGAATAAAATACGAAAGAACGCTAAGCAGAAATGAAGTAATCTACAAACGCCGTTGACCCGTAAAACTTACGAACTTCCCACGACTGGAAGTTGGGAAAAATATCATAAATGAATTAGAAGTATTAGGACGTCAGAAAATCTTTTTATCAGCAAGTCATATCAGGCAGACGGTAGGCACTATTGTTTACCTTCCCTGATTTATTACACAATAAAAATGTGTTGCTTTACCTTCATCGATCTATTTGCCAACTCTATCTGATCTATGAACAATATACCTGCTCAATTCACCTTTTTAAGATCTTCATTATAAAGACAAACGTATTTTTTAGTATTCAGATTTTGTATTTTGTATCCGACTGCCAGGAAGGGTATGTGTGCATGTAATATTCTTTATTACCAAAATGCTGAACCGATTTATATAATTAAGATATCGTTAGATTCGTCTTGATAATCCAAGTTTTCTTAAATAAAAGGAATAAAAAAATAAATATGGTGGCTGTGAGATGCCATTGTTCGAGGTATCAAAAAATTAATATAAATCAAATAATGCATTATGGGTACTTGGGTACCAAATTGAAGAATTCACCATAAAAATTTCAGAAAGGCACTTATGTATAGCGTGATTCGTTTATTGATTTTTAAATTTATACAAATTATATTATAAATTCTTTACTTTGAATGTTACGAGGGATGTAAGTTTATTTGATATGATAGTCTATAGAGTTATTTTTTATAGTTGTTAAAACTACTACTACTTTTATACTACAAAACTATAACTATGCATTATATATAGGTATGTTTAATATGTTTTTGCTTAGTATTGCTATTATTTTTTATTTATTATAGTTTGTTTGTATAATCTTGTAATTTTTTTTTCCAATATTATTTATGTTCTTTATTTTCTGTTTATAATACCGCTCATCGTGTGTTTCTGTTTGGCCTAATGGTTAGCTGGCAGAGAATGCATTAAGCATTAAGCTCGCCATTTGTACCGTGACATTGTATTGTGGTCAATAAAGATTAAATAAATAAATAAATATATATATAATTATAAATTATTTATATTCCACTCACAGAACTCCATCGTGGGCCTCAAGAAAAATATCACAGGATTAAAAAAGTCATATAATTAGATGAGTTTACCTTACCGTAGTTTACAACCGTGACAGTCTGCGCACTAGCGTTTGGTAAGTTTTACCACTTGTACCTCTCATAACGATGCGATGGTCGAGGGCACTTTTAGTTTGCATGTGGACTTTATAATAGGATTTCTACTGCTGTTAAAATATATTTTGTCAGAATTTTCACTATCTTGTTGAGATGTTTTGTCAACTTGGATTTTAGTATTTAGCAAAGAAGAGATGTCCTGACGAGGTGTCTGCCTGGGGAGTGGTCGTGCTCACTCATTTACATAGTTCGGAACTTGTATAAATTAATACTTAATGTTCTTTTTTCTCTTTTCTTTCTGCGTCGGCATCGCATCGTTTATCCCTACTTGTGTTAATGTCCATGAGAGACAGTGCCCAATTACCATCAAATGCCTCAACACTTTTTCTACTTATTATATTCAAATGACAAAATAATAATATGATATAATTATATTTTTATGATACGGTTGGATGGTCTGATTTAAATTATTTTAATTGCAAATTATTATAGACATGAATTCGACTAGTTTAAATTTTTTATTTATTGAATTTTAATTTAAAATTAAGTTAATTTGGATAGGAATATGATTAATTTAATTTAATTTTAATATTATGTAATAATTATAGTTTATTATTTTACGCCTCAACGAGGCGAGACCTACATACAGTATTTTAATTATACTACAACTAAAATTGGGTTAGGCGCAAAATGTCCTATTCGTGTGATTTCCTATCGTCCTTTTCGCAGAATGTCCTATTCGCAAAACTAAAATTGTATTACCTATAGTCCACAATAAATTGATTGATTGATTGATTGATTATTCTAATAATTAATATAATCTTTATCTTTGTTTCAGAATCCACACCCCTGGTGCCAAACAAACTAGTGCCAAAGACAAACAAACATCAAAAATGTGAACACACACAAACGCACATGATTTCAATAGCCAACTTCACGCACACGAATACAAACTTGCCGATTCAGTACGAGACTCAGAACTACGCTTACAAAAATGATACGCAAAACGTACGAACGGAGAAGATCTTCGATTCAAACGGAACTTTCCAAAATACAATCGGAAACTCAACGTTTGATATATCGAACGACAACTTTACGGAGTACGCAGAAATACCGTATTATATAAAGGCGACGTCTATGGCGTTTTGTATAGTGATAATGTGTTTGGGAGTGATCGGAAATGTGATGGTGCCCATAGTGATTTTAAAGACTAAGGATATGAGGAATTCCACTAATATATTCCTGGTGAACCTGAGTATAGCTGATCTAATGGTGCTGCTGGTTTGCACGCCGACTGTGCTCGTCGAGGTCAACTCGAAGCCTGAAACTTGGGTGCTTGGCAAGGAGTTGTGTAAGTATTATAATAAATATAATTTTTGTTTGATTCTAAGCTATGACATGGGGTCCTTCAAGAAGTGTGTTTACCCTCATCTTCTTGGCCGGTAACGCGTTGGTGACACCCCCGGTGTTGCTAATGTCCATGGGCGGCGGTGATCACTTACCATCAGGTGACCCGTCTGCTCTTTTACCTACTCAAAGCATTAAAAAAATGTAAAGGAAGAATAACGGTTTAATCGACTTCAAAAAGAGGTTTATTCGGTTGTACTTTTTTATGTTACCTACGCCAGAACTCCGTCAATTATATTATCGATTTGGACAATTATTTAAGTATTTAATTTAATGGATAAGATATAACACTTACAGATTGGTCCCATATTTTTATTAGAATACAGATATCATGATGGGATCTATCAGTGGCAGTACAGCCATACAAGCCGAAAAGCCCAGTTTACTATCATTGCTTTACTATCATCACTCTGCAGCTGTTAACACTCATATCATATTATTTGTTGGTAAATATTATGCGTATGGAATGGAGTGTTCTGTGTTGTCAGGCCAAAGATCCCGAGATCCTGGGTTGTACGATACAACTGGGCTTGCCTTTTTCTGAGGGCCTAGGCACGCCACTGGGATCCATAAGGAATGAGGGAAACTCATGAAATTTAACTGACGGCTAACTGATATATTGCTTAATGTTAATCTTACCATTGGTATGTGTTTACCACGAACATGAATAGTAGGAATCGCGGCCAAGGTAGACGAAAATTAGTTTTTTATTAATTTATTCGTGAAACCAATAATTCTTCCTTTATTGTTTAATGTTTATGTATGTTTTAATGTTATTTATTATTATACATGTATTCGTGAATCATGGCCTCGTAAAAATGGTCTGTTTACATCGGCTTTTAATCATTCTCCATGATGATTAACATCAGCTTTTATTCCGCAATTTACGAATATGCCTTTCTAATAAAAAATACAGTTACAGTACTAATGCCTCATGTACTAGTATTTTATTTAATAAGAAAAAAAGAAAAAAGAAAAGAAAATAATTTATTTTGCACAGGCGTTTTGCATAAGATAACACAATCTGCTTAAGTCTACTGTAATGTTTAAAAATTAAATGCAGTGCTATGTATATTATTTGATATTGAAAAATACCCGTTGTAAGCATCTCTGTAAAATGTTTTAGATCTCTGTGTAACCATTTATGTGACACAAGGCTGCTCGAAGGACCTTACGGCAGAATGCACTCACTAAACCTACTTAACTTAATATTTTGTGACCCTAAGTTTAAAAGTGAATGCCAAATGAATATTCATACAATTGAACGTTTCGCTTATTTAAAATATTTTCGCATACTAATGAATCCGCGAATCGAAGGCTTTTAAAAAATCTTTAACATAACCGCAACTTACCGAATGTTTTTGAAGAAAATATTTATTAAAATCTCGGCTAAACGCAGCTTGTCTCATTGTCGACGATTAAACTATGTATATTTTATTTTCTCGCTTACTAAACTAATATTTTACGTCAATGTAAAACTAAGAAAACTAAAGTTCCAGTCTTGTGCCCTACACATAGGGTATACCTAACAAAAACACAGCCAACAAACACTAACTCTAACCCGAGCTTAGGTTTTATCCAGATTTAAAATTATTCAAACAAAAATATTGGTCTTAATCAACCGAAACATTAACCTTTTAAAATGACTTTTTAATTTTTTCGTATTAACAAAATGTCAATACGATAAAATAGATTTTTGAAAACTCATAGCATGAAGCTCTTGTAAAGGGGGCTAAAACTTTGTATTAAGTAGTATAAATAATTATTTCCGCGAACAATGTTCGTATTTAATAAATGAATAAAAAAAATCACGTTTGTTGCAACTATGGATCGAAAAAAAGTCGCAACATAATCGTTACTCGCCTCACGTTCCCAGTAGAACAACTCGCAGAAAACTTACGAATCGTCATTATTATTCCATTAAAATGTCATTTCTGCCACACACTGGCCGAAATGGAGTAGAATGGAGCAAAATGATTCTCACAAGAATTTCAATGCTAATCGAGAATGTGTGTTGACGGCGTACGATGTTTTATGAAATGGCATTCGCACCGGATTGAATGTAAAAAATCTTACTATTGAAAGGACCACCTCGGTGAGAATATACGTATCATGTTTGTTATGTTTGTTTGTGGTGACGTGCATGACCAGTGATCACATCACATGGGTATGTGGTGGTTGGTGGCATTGCCGGCATCACAGATCAATAAATAAGGTAGATAACTCCTGAGGAAGAAAAATATCGTACTAGATTACGTAATTCATGTATTTACAAGCTACCACGCCCATCCACGTCAAAAACCATGCCGTTTTTGTTTTTCTGGCCTGAAGTTACTGGCAGAAAACAGCATGGTTTTTGATGTGGCGTGGTAGCTGGTAAATACAGGAACTACGTACCAGCATGGTATTTTTCTTGGCATGTCAAAAACTTAACAAACTTAGGTTACTTCGTGAGTAAGTGCAGTGGGACATTGCAGCGAAGCAGAGGAAACTATAATACTATCCATATTCTTTGCGATTGCATGGGACTCATTGACGAAATCTCAAAATAGGCTTATCAATATTACTTGGACAAATAAAAAAATTAAAGCATCAAGAATCAAGAGCATATACCTTCTGTTCAATTCGATCGTGAACATATGCGACCGAATCTTACCATCACGGGTACGACTACAATTCACCTAAAGTGGCCCTTGGGATCAATACCCTCACACATACAAAAAAACATGAGAGGTGTCAAGGGACACCCGGATGGAACGAAGTTCCTTTCGATTTAAGTATTGTTTTCTTGTACAGTCACGAGCATAAATATATGACTATGGACACGTCAGCAATAATATCTGCCCAAGAATGCGTTCAATAATATCTGTCTGCACGGACGCAACAAAAATATCTGATATTCATAGACAGCATATTAAAGTGACGACAAAATTATCTGATAAAAAAGTGCATCAAAAAATTGTGACAACCGCCCAAAGCAAAAATATGTGACGACATTTATAGTCACAAAATAATGTGATCACTCTTAGAGTGCAAATATATGTTAGCCGTTTACTAATTCTACATTTCTGTAAGCATTTGCATTGATTCCTCAATCATAATTATGCATAAATATATGACGTTCAATAGTTGGCAAAAATATCTGACGATCTTTTATTTTTTATACTTTTGGAACGAAGTTCCTTATCGCGCGTTGTGAAAGGGGGCTAGACGGAAAATTTCGACACTTTTTGATTTTACGAATGACAACACTTTTTTTGAAGTGATTCACAGAGTTTTACAGAGATGGTACTGTACAATAGCTTTTTATTTTACACGCTTTATATTAGCTTCCCCTGTATGTTTGTTTGTCTGTTTATTTGTAACTTCTCTTTGGACTTGATTTTGACCCACTTCAAACGGACAAATTTCTTTCAAACTTCGTAGAATTATCGAGGATCGATGAAGGTTCAATATTTAAAGAAAAAAAAAGAAAGAAAGAAAAACCTAACTACATGCTTTAATTAGCTTTAAATGGTCAGATTTCTTTCAAACTTCGTAGACTTATCGAGGACCGATGACAATTCAATACTTAAAGAAAAAAAGAAAGAAAGAAAGAAAGAAAAACCTAATTACACGCTTTGATTAGCTTTAAACGGTCAGATTCCTTCATACTTCGTAGACTTATCGAGAACCGATGACAATTCAATATTTAAAGAAAAAAAGAAAGAAAGGAAGAAAGGAAAACCTAATTACACGCTTTAATTAGCTTTAACTGGTCAGATTTCTTTCAAACTTCGTAGACTTATCGAGGACCGATGACAATTCAATATTTAAAGAAAAAAAGAAAGAAAGAAAAAAAACCTAAATTTCATTTCACGAAATCAAACAAAAAAAATTAAAAAATAAATAATAGTTAAAAAAAAACTAAAAAAACACGCTTTTATAGAAAATCCAAGTAAAAAAATAGACAATAAATTTGAATTAAGCGTGGGTGTTTAATTAAAGCGTGAGGTGCTTTTTAATATATTATCAAAATGATAATCCTTCCACTCATTGAGACCACCTCACGCTTTTATTACAATTACACGATTCTTAATTCAAATTTATTTTCTATTTTTTTTAGTTGGGTTTTCTATAAAATCGTGTTTTTTAGTTTTTTTAAACTATTATTTATTTAGGTAATTAAAAAACAGTTTGTTTTTGATTATTTTATTAACCAACGAAAAAAAAGGAGGAGGTTCTCAATTTGACACGCATACTTTTTTAATGTATAATGACGCAGCAATCGGCACAGGGTGGTCCGATTCTGATGATTCTTTTTTTAATGGATAGGATATGTCTTGAAGTTGCTGTTATTTTTTTTGAAAAATTTTATTCCTACCCTAAGGTACGAAAATAGGGGATAATTGATTGTTCACCCACGGAATTTTTACCCGTTACCCCAATAATTTTGTACTAGAAGATCCGATTTCGACGATTCTTTTTTTATTGGATAGGTAGTGTATGTATAATAGCAAAAAAGCAAAGCAACAACCCATAATTGTCCCACTGCTGGGCTCGGGGTCTCCTCTCACAATGTGAGGGGTACAGGTCATAGTCTACCACGCTGGCCAAGTGCGAATTGGTAGACTTCACACACCTTTGAGAACATTATGGAGAACTCTCAGGTGTGCAGGTTTCCTCACGATGTTTTCCTTCACCGAAGCAAGTGATAATTAACTTGTAATACGCACATAATATTTGAAAATTAGAGGTGCGTGCCAGGATTTGAACCCGGGCCCCCGCGTTCGGGAGACCAACGTTCTAACCAATAGGCTATCACTGCTACTCATAACTACGCTACGCATAACTTCAAGGTATACGTGTATGTATACCTTGAAGTTATTCTCATTAAAATTTGGAAACAAAATTTTACCCCTAAAGGTATAACAATAGGGGATGATTGATATTTCATCTACTACTTTTTTACGTGGTAATTGAATCTACCACCCATTACTTATAAGTAATAACTTATATGTAACTGACTGTATACAGTACACATGATACATATTGGTAATTACCCCCAATATTTATAATTAATACTAGGTGACCCGGCAAACTTTGGACCACCTAATAACTCCCCCCTCTCCCTCCCCTGTCCCTCTCCCTCAACTGCCAGTTATAAAATAAAAAAGTAAGATATGTTCCTAAGGTTACATTAGAAAGTTATATAATAATTATGGTCCTAAATTTTCAAAGAGATCGAACCTTATACTACAGCTATGAAACAGACAAATTTCTGAACGCACCTATAAATATTTGACGACCAAATGACAATTTGACAAAACGCATCAAATGTTTCACAGCTAGGAACATTTTGTATTGGAAAATTAAATTGTCGTTTTTAGTAATTCTATTACTTATTATTTATGTTTCTCACCGTTTAAACATTTCCTGAAGTTCTACAAATATTTCAAGATCAAAATTAGCCAAATCAGTCAAGTCATTTCGGAGTTTTAGCGAGACAAACGAACAACAATTGATTTATATATGTATATAGATTAAAAAAATTTATAACAACTAAAAATTAAAAAAAAATATTACTTTTTAACAAAAATATACCCAGCGAAAAAATTGACTAAAATAAACCATTTAGTATTATAAATTAAGATCCTAAATTAATAGTAAATAAATAATTTTGATGAAAAAACAAACTGTGAAAAGATGTGCGCCGTGCTGCTGCTGCCGTGTGCATCGCATGCCGTTGCCGTTATTTTACGCTCCATGTAATTAATGTTGTCTGTTTGGCATGGTCTCAAAATTATTTATTTACTGTTTATTTAGGATCATAATTTATAATACTAAATGGTTTATTTGATTTTTCGCTTCTGAGTTTTTTTTCGTTGGTTTAATTTTTTTGTTAAAAAGTAATTATTTCAATCAAATCACTCGAGCCATGATAAATAACTTCATAAATGTAGTCAAAACAGTTCACCAAACATTCACAAGCAAAAATCTCAAATGTAACACCGCGGCGAGTGGATAAAAAAGAAACTACCCACTAAGATATTTTTACCAATTATTGAACGTCATATATATTTATGCCTAATAATTATGATTGAGGAATCAATGCAAATGCTTACAATCTTAATGGGTATTTTATCTTTTATCCACTCGATTACGGGATGCACAGGATTAGAAAGGGTCCGGATTACCGCGGGTCCACGGATAAGGTACTAAAAATGTGAATTTTAATGAAATTAAACGTTTTCCTTAAATTTGCCGTATGTCATTACTTCCCAGAATTTTATCCTTTTCAATGACACTATCGAATGGTGTAATAATACAGGGTGTGTTTTTTTCAAAATCAATGGGTTCGATTCCTGGCTAGGAATATTTATTTTTCAAAAATGTAATGATGTAGTTTTAATTTTAATCAAAATCGGTCTTGAGACTCCTTTAAGCATTTTTCGATATTCCTTATAGTTTCGGATTTGACCATCCTTGCACACTTGAAAAATTCACCCTGTATATCCTAAACTGTCACTTAAAATCAAAAATGATGAATGAACCTAAAAATCATTTTTTATTACCTATTTAACGATACCCCACTTGACGTAGTTCGTCAAATTTAGTTTTTTTTTTTCATTTAGATAATTATGGTGTCTGGTTGTCCCTGTTTATTGTCATGACTTTAGTGACACTCGCAAGGTTAAGGCGACTCGATTGATGTAAGAATCATCAAAATTGGTCAACCCGTTTGGTTTCTACAACGCGACGCCACATAGGAACATACATAGACTGATAAACACATTGCCCTGCTTTGCATCGCGCAGTCGGGTAAAAAGCATAAAAATAAAAGATTTACGTCAGATATTTTTGCCAACTATTGAATGTCATATATTTATGCATAATTATGATTGAGGAATCAATGTAAATGCTTACAGAAACGTAGAATTAGACGGCAAACATATATTTGCACTCCGAGGGTGATCACATTATTTTGTGACTAATGTCGTCACATATTTTTGTTTTGGGTGGTTGTCACAATTATTTGATGTACTTTTTTATCAGATAATTTTGTCGTCACTTTAATATGCTGTCTATGAATATCAGATATTTTTGTTGCGTCCGTGCAGCAGATATTATTGAACGCATTCTTGGGCAGATATTATTGCTGACGTGTCAATAGTAATATATTTATGCTCGTGACTGTACAGCGCCATTTCTGTAAAACTCTGTGAATCACAAAAAAAAAGTGTCGTCTATGGAGATATGTATAGCGCGTGTCTGTAGTGTAGAAGGCGGTGCGCGAGCAATAAAGTTAACTTCGAAATAAAGTTAATCGTTTATTCACAAAGCACAAACAGTTTAAACTACACAATATAGCAGAACACAAGAAACATCCATATAAGAAAGAAGGAGAGCAGAGTGATAGAATAGGGATGAAGGCACAAACAAAGTCTTAAATAGAACACAAAGTACAGCGAGTTAGGTCGCAGCGGAAGACCTAGGTAAGCGCGAGGTAGTCGAGCGATCGGGCGACGCGGGTTAGCGCGGAGCGTGTGGAAGGCTGAATGCCGATGCCGCGAGAGAACTGCCGGCGCGCGCGCTTGGCCCGTGAAGCGGGCCGCGGGGGACGAGGCGCCGCTAACTGGTTTGGCGCGCCGCTGGCCACGACTGGTGATGTGACGTCACAGTGTGACGTAGGACACCAGAGCGCACCAGGTTCGAACCCGTGGATGGTGTCGGTGCTTGTGTGTGAGTGTATGTGTGATGCATATGTGTGTATGTATGTAGTTGATAAAATAAACATAATATAATAAATAAGTGTGTGTGGTTGTGTATGTGTGAAGTATATAATAAACTACATATATAATAGTATGTGGGACGGAGGTGCCCACACGTCATTCGTAAGAATCAAAAAGTGTCGTAATTTTCCGTCTAGCCCCCTTTCACAACGCGCGATAAGGAACTTCGTTCCAATAATTAAGGCGTAGGTTGTCTAGGGACCTCGCTTGTCGATTATTTTTGGAGTATTTACAAAAAAGTCATAATTCATAAGGTTCTTGAAGTAATAAACTGTAGTCCATGAGGCAGAATAAAAAATTTAAACTTGTTTCCAACTAATGTTATTTCAACACCTGTGAGGTTTAATCCAAATGCAATGAACATGTTTCATTGTAATACTCACACCCATCATAATTATAATATTTGGTTAGTCAACACTTTGGCCATGATTATTATAATTTAGCTGATTTAGCCATGACTGGGGTTTAGAACTTTAGGGACCGAATGTTACGGTTTAAGAACTTTATTTCTCACAAAGAATTAACATAATTCACTTAACTACTGAGAAGTTTTACAGGCATTATCATAATGGGGGTAGGCACACAAAGTTACGTTTATATTACAAAATTACAAGCTTCTTACTTAAATTAGCTATATGCAATATAGTAT
Organism: Thymelicus lineola; assembly: GCA_963932265.1. Lineage (NCBI taxonomy): Eukaryota > Metazoa > Arthropoda > Insecta > Lepidoptera > Hesperiidae > Thymelicus > Thymelicus lineola. The sequence goes on along the minus strand of CAWVQL010000286.1, from coordinate 54 downwards.
TTATAATAAACACAACCTGTCCTATTAAATGTGCTTCTACAATTATATTGTTAT